>BSBK01012063.1:155000-255469 GCA_027943335.1 Chamaecyparis obtusa
AGTGATTAGCTCATTTATTACTTCCAACACTTGTTTGATATAAGCAATGTTTGAATAGTTTGTGGAAGCAGCAACATCTTATGCTTCAACAGTAGACTAAGAAATACAAGGTTGTTTCTTACTTGTCCAAGTTACAAGTCTTTCACTAAAGAAAAGTGTTCCTTCGGTTGTACTTTTTATGTCATCTATATTTCCAGCCCAATCTGTGTTAGTGTAAACTCTTAGTTCAAATTTGCCTTCCTTAGGATACCATAAACCATAATCCTCTATTTTCTTTAGTTATCTCAAGATTCTTTTCACTGCAATCATATCTGAATCCTTTGGATTGGTAGAAAATCTAGGCACAATCTCCACTGCATGTGCTATATTAGGCCTACTATGTACTACATACATTAGTTTACCAATCATGGATCAGTACAATGTTTGATTTACCTCTATAGATTCATTATCTTTTGTCAATTTTCATCATGTAACCATCGGTGTTCCTACTAGTTTAGCATCTTCCATGCCAAATGTTCTCAATACTTCCTTGATGTACTTTCATTATTTGATGAAAATTACATCATTTTGCTGAATAACCTGTAAGCCTACAAAGAATTTAATCTCTCCAAACATTGACATTTCAAATTCCTTTCTCATCTCATTAGCAAATGATTTACAAATATGATCTTGTGGTCCAAAAATTATATCATCCACAAATATTTCAGCAATCAAAATAGTATCATCAGATCGTCCTTTCATGTACAAATTGTTGTTTTCACTAGTTCTTACAAAACCAATACTTAAAAGATAAGTATGTAACCTTTCATACCATGCTCTTGGTGCTTTCTTTAATCCATATAAAGCTTTGTGCAGTCTACATACCATGTCTTTCTAAATCGGATCAACAAATCCTTCTGGTTGTTCTATGTACTAGTACAAAAACAACAATATATGACTAAATAAAATGTTAAAAATTGTAGATAAATGACTAATTTTGGTCATGTGACCAGTAGTAGTTTATCGCTGGTCATTTATCTCACAACCAAATTTATGACTAAACTATTTTAGTCATTGATTTGGTCATTTATTTAGTCATTTATTTGGTCATTGATTTGGTCATTGATTTAGTCATTTATTTGGTCATTTATTTGGTCATTGATTTGGTCATTGATTTGGTCATTTATTTGGTCATTTATTTGGTCATTGATTTGGTCATTGATTTAGTCATTTATTTATTCCTTTTTTTAGTTGTTTATTTAGTCATTTATTTAGTCATATTAGGGCATGATGGAATCAAACCACCATCCTCCTACTTGTAAAGTAGGTGCTCTTCCATTGATCTAGTACCCTTTAAATAATAATCATACTATGTACTACTACTTTCCATTAAACATGATTTCAAGTTTTTCCATGTATAGTTCAAGGGTTATGATAGTAAATGGTTATGAGAATCATTCAAAATAAAGTATGTCAAAGACTATTATGAGGCAAAGTTTGTGATTGTCATGTAAAGAGGAAGAATCACAGGTTCTGTCACAGTGAGAAGCACATTCTATACATGAAAGAAAATGTAAATTTCTTGATCTAAGGGGCAACAAAATGGCAAAAAAATAGAGTAGTAACCTCCATACAATTTCATGAATAAAGGAGAAAAATATTCAAAGATTAAAACTCCTCCTAATGACTATAACTGGACTAAGTACCATAGAACTCTTCCTAATGACAATAATTAGACTAAGTACCCATCTTTAGACTAATCCAATCCTTAATCCAAAAATTCACTTTCTAGACCAATATTGCCATGCACCTAGAGCCTCCAACTTGTTCAATCTTCAAGAAAAGTTTCTACCCTTGTTATAGCACCTTAGAACATCATAAAATGGCCAATGTACCATGTTTCACTAGTCTTCCAAGTCTGGTTGAGAGCTCTACAATGCAACTCACTCTAAGAGCATAATCTCCTTGTAGCCCTGTCCAGTAAGTAATCTTCTGTTAACTTAAAAACTTTCCAAAAACCTAGGGAAAAACTTTATAGTTATAGACACCCTTTACAATGCTACTAAACATATCCCAAACCAAGGGTATGTTACTTTGGACCAACTACTACATCCAGTACCTTTACAACAACCAAATAGGCCTAATTGGCACCCATTTACAAAGTAACCTATACAAGGACTTGCTCCCTTGACTCCTAACCTTGAAAAATTCTTAGTAAATGGAAAAACACTATGGATTACAAAGTTTTTAAGGCACCATCGCTCACCTATTCTTCTAGGCATCAAACCTTCCCTTCTAAGGTCCCTAGGCTAGGGCTTGTTCACATGGACACTTGAAAATCTCTCTAGACCCCCCCAATGGATCTAACACATCCCTATGAACCTTGAAACACTAGATCCATCACAAAACATACCCATCCTTAAGATAATTCATTCACATTAATGACTGGTGTCAAACTGGGCACCCTTCAATCAGCAACCTACCACCATTATGTGGTTTTACCAAACTCATTTCACCTATCATTGCATTAAAACCATTATGTACAAGGATATAATACACCATTATACCTCTCCCGCCAATCACAGTAGCCATAGGGGTGGGAGAGTGACTTTATTGTGAAGGTTTCAACTCCTAAATTTTGACTGTGACTCCACATCAGGAATAGTCAAGGACACTAATTAATTCCATGGTCTTATTAGTGGTCAAAACATTGAAATAAATGAATGGAAAGGTAAAATTAACCCAAAACAATGATCTTACATTATCATCCAAAAAAAATCATGTTTTATCCAAGCATATCAATTCCCTTTTATGAGGACTGTACCCACGAGACATAGATTCACATTGTGTAGAGAAAATATTGTTTATTGATTGGAATCATTACATTATTGATTCATTACACATTGAACTCCACATCAATCCACACTCAGGGATCTTCACTAATATAGACTTCTAACTCCCCAAAAACCTGACTGTAACCCACTAACTGTCTAAAAACTAACTGTAATAGTCTTAAAATTGACTGTCATAGAACACATCATAACTGAATCGTATGAGTTTCAACTAATATTTATGAAAAATTAAAATACCAATAGCTAAAATGGTAGAATTCAAAAGATGACATTGTAAACTACTAAATTCCCTTCCAAATTAATGACAATATACTACATGTATCAAAAACTTGCACCAGAGATGACACAACTTGATATAAAAATAAATATAATACTTTATCATATTTCTCAATGATGCATAAAGCTTTCTCTAGGAAGGAAAGACTTCCATCAATATCCTCTAATGTAAGAAGAATTGACCTACTCACAACTAAAGACTTTGCAGAACACCGGTCCCTCCTTGTCTACAATGTGGGGTGAATTGCAGAGCTTATGAAAAATATCCACTATTTTCGGTGGAGAAAACAAAGAAATATGAGCTTGAAGGTAAATTTTATGTGTACAATTGAGAAACAATGTTTTGTATTAACTTTTTGGTTTTAATAAAGTATAATCTAATGATTTAAAATGTTTTCAACATAGGGTGGGAGTTGACAGTTTTCCTTGTTCTATATTAACTTTTTGGTTTTAATAAAGTATAATCTAATGATTTAAAATGTTTTCAACATATGGCAGGAGTTGACAATTTCTTTAGCAAGACCATTGAGTGACAAGAAGCCTCAAAGTTCTACTTTGTATCATTTTCAAAGGTCTATCATTCCAAATTGTCAGTTGCAAGGAGGATATGGTTATGGTGCAAATCTCTATGGAGGTTTTAGTGTTGGATTTGGTCCGGCAGGCTACAATCGGTAAACTAACAAATTATACATATAATGGAAATAATTTTTTTGTAAAATCCATTTTTATTCACCTTTTTGAATGGTTGAAAGATAATATAACGGAGTTGTTTCTAGATTAATGTTTAAAACATTTGGAAATAATGTAAATTTATTTTATTGTAAAAATTTTACCTTTCAACTCTTGTAATTTTTTTTCCCCAATGCTATCTCTATTTTTATTGATATTAATATGTGATAGAATGTTCTAGAATGTTCCTACAGCCAGTCATTAATGGTAGAGGCCCAACACCTCCAGGCATGACAATGATACCAATGATGCTGCCAGATGGTCATGTTGGATGTGTGTTGTAAGTTCATATATACAATTTGTATTTTAACTTCTTGTTTACCATACAATTCTCATGAAATTTTATTTTTTTGGATTGGGTATTAGACAATAGCCTAGTAATCGGGTAGGGGAATCTATACCCTATAGAAGACAAGGCTCTGCTTCTTCTAGGGGTGGAGGTAGATCCAATAGAAGTTGTTCTGGTGGTGGCAGATAGGGTGGTGGAAGAAGTTCTGGAAATGGTGGGGGGATTTGGTAGTACCGACCCTATTGATTATTGGGGGAGGTTGTCTGTGGTGGCTTCCAAACAACCTTTTCCTTTCACCAAAGCAATGCATGTTTCATTCTATCTTTTTGTTGAACATTTGCACTGTTAATTTATATGAGGTCCTCAGCGAACCAGGAATTGAAAGAACTATGCTATATAGAACAAGCGATGTAACAAAATCTTTGGAAACTTAATTTTACATTTTATGAGCCTGTACAAAATGATAAACACAGGAGGACGTAACTTTGTCGTGGATAATTTATTCATGGGGGTTTGGATGCTTGTATTGAGTTGGTTGGATTCCAAAGTCACTGAACCCCTATTATTTTTAGATTCCAAAGTCACTAAGCCCCTATTATTTTCAAATTTTCATCCAATTAAAGTCAAGGAGCATTATGTTTTGGCAAGCAATGGCTCACACCTTCATAGTACTTAGTTTAATCAATAAATGCTTACAAAAAACGTCTAGAAATGCTTAAGAACCAACTTTGTAAGGTATCAGGATATAAAATAGCATGTCTTGTTGCACAATTCAAAATTTATCAATAAATTAAAAGAAACATGATGCTATTCATAACTAAAAATATAGATTTGTTGGTAAAATCCAAAGATGCTTTGGGCACCAACAATAAAAATGTAAATTATATGTTAAAGGAACTGATAAGTAAGTCGAACTAGCAGTTGAAGGGAATTGGAAAATTTAAAGATAGAATTAACGAAATTAAGTATTATACTTGTGTACAAGAATGGTATAAAATAACTTGGTTCTAAAATAAAAATATAGATAAATATCTAACCATGGTAGAGCATAAATTAGTGTACTTGTGTTGTTAGGGAAATAATGAAGTCCTTTGGCTCTTCTACATCTTGATCCTCTATATAATCTCTATTTGCTTTATCATGCATCAAACATCATGAAAGAAGTTCATACATAGAAACTTTCCCTATGTACAACTCTTTTGTAGTGAGTAAATTCTTAAATAAAACAGAGGAAGAGCTAAATAAAACAATGGGAAAAATTTTCACATCCAAACTTCCTTTACAAGGTGAAATGACTAACCTACAAATGAAATAGTGCCTCCAACTACATTTTAATTCTTAGAACACGCAAGCATTCCACTACTAGATTCATGTACTTCTCAACAAGAGTTGCAACGCTTGTAGTAAGTGCACTATTGGTTCTCCTATGAGGATGTATGTGATAATAACTATCCTTCTTTATATCATTTGATGATCTTAAAAATACTTGTCCAAGCCTACATATTTTTAGAAAATGATAGATAAATAATATACATATCTCAGTTCAAAAAATATGCTAATTTTCTTCTTCATGACATTTTGAAACACATCACACACAATATTTTTGCAATGTCATCATGCATTTACACTTTACTAATCTAGATAGTTTAACAAATATTTATACTCTAAAAAATTAAGAAAGTGATAGTAAAAAAATGTATATTACAAAATTAGAAACATACCATTGAGTTTGTATATTTCAATAACACATGAAGCATCTCTTCAAAATCACTATAATTGATTCATAACCAGTGTCTAGAAAAAATGTATCCTAAAAAAAATATAGAATTCCTTAAGCCATAATGCCTTTTGGTAGTGGTAGTCCCTAATTCAATGGAAATACATCATAAATTTGCAAATTGAGCCACATATACCCACACTTTGGACTTTACCCTTGATTGAACATTTCCCTTTTTCCAATTACCAATATACATTAGAAAGATTTATGTTTGATGTATTTCATAGAAGTATTGAACTCCTCTCCAAACATAAATGAATACAAAAACATTTCTATCTGCAACTCACTTTAAGGAATTCTTATTTTGAAAATATTGCTGAAGTATAGAATAACATTGTTCTTCTCTAAATTTTATCCTTCTTTTTCATAAGTTTCATGAAGTCCTATCATTGAAATGTCAAACTTCTTCTATGATTCAGAAAATAGCTTTGTAAAGTTTTGAAAGACAGGAATTACTTTAGACGAAGATTGCATGCCTTGAGCCTTGAACTAACTTAAGTTTCCTAAACACCTTCAACTCATTTTAATATGTTTTGACCACCAGTAGGTAATAGCTAAATGAAATCCTAGAATACAGTGAAACCCAATTAAAAATGGACCAAAAGAAAATTGATTTTAAATTCACATCTAAAAATTGACTACAGTGCAAGTTGATTTAAAAATAGAGAATTGAGGGATTGTCTCCATATGTATATTAGCCTTCAAGTTCAAAGCTAGATGTTAATGCAGGATAAAATTTGGAAGTTGGGGATTATAAGGCTTTATTGATGCTAATTACACTTATACAAGGAAAATCCAACAAATTACTTACTCATTTAATTCCATTTTTCTGTTGATTGTTAGTGGTCATGTAGAAATTTTAATCGGTCTTGGGCTTTTCCAATTTCTTTACATTAGACCCTTTCATCTTGGCCTTTTCTAGGGCCTAAAGTAGTCATCCTATATAATTAAAATGTAGCCACTTTAATTCTCATTTGGAATATATGGCTCAACCAAAATGGGGGACCAATCTAAAATATTGAAAGATGTGGTACTCACATGCCCACCACCACCACCACTCTCAGAGTTGAAGACACGTAGTGGAACGAATCTTTGATAAAATTCTAGAAGTAGTTTGCATTTCTTCTCATTGGTGTGAGGAAGACTAGCCCTCAGAAGTTCCACATGCATCTCCTTGCTCATGGCAATACCAGCACCTAAACTAAGTGCAATTTTGTTTCCTGATGTTAAAATCAGGGACTGGGTTATATTGTCATATTTATTTGTACAATACTTTGTGAGTACACCAAAAGAAGAATCAAAAGATGCCTACCAAATATTTCTATTTGGTCTAGAATGGGGAGCACAGAGATCTATGAAGAGTTCAGTATCTCTTTCTAGAACATATTTTAGAACGACAGATGCATCATCACCAACAAAATTTCCAAGAGGATGAAGTGGTGGTTTCTATGAAGAAAAAACTGTTGTTGCTAAGAAAGCACTGAGGGAACTTAAATCCATTTTTTCAACACACACAACAACATTCCTAACAAGAGATGTTGTATTTGTAGAAGCGCTAGAGTCTATGCCTGTGGGTAAGCCACCAAAGAAGAATCACAAATAAAAAAATAGAGACATACAAACAATTCGTTCAAGTTCATTTCCAGGTGTCAGAAGCTGAAGGTATTTTGAAAAAAAATTCTTGGCCTTGGGAAGAGAAACCAAATGTAAAAGAACAAAGTCATCCTTTGGTGCTAACTAATTGAATGACCAAGTTTATCTGATCCAAGAGGATCAACTAATTGCAAAGATGTAGCTAGGCCTTCCAATAAAATATTTCATCTTCTTTTTAATTGGTCTCCACCATCTTGAGGTGGAGATACTTGCAAAAGTCTATCAATATCATCAACATCAAGGAGGAGGCACAGTCCATCCTCTATAACAATCCTGGCTGGTAGCATTGGCTGGACTATTCAAGGGGCCTCTCACTCAACTTTGGTTCACTTATGTTAGCACTTGATGCATTGGGTGTTGAAGGTGTGTCCACTTCTAGGAGTGGACGAGGTCTATGAATAGAAGAAAATGGTACTCTTCCAAGTGCATCTACCCGATGATATGCATGTGGCTCTACAACATGTTTTATGCGTGAAGGTAAATCCCATAGATAAGAAGGTGCAAAATGAGTTTTCCCTTGAGAATTTATAGCTTTCTTGGCTTGCACAACCTGACAATAATAATCATCTACATAAGGCTGATTTCTATCAATAGCGACAAGTTGCATATGTACAATGGTTTCAATTTCTTCTGCAGACATATATTTTGATCTAAACTATGGTCATCCATTGTTAATCCTTCTTAATTGACTATTTTTCTCAAAATTTTGTTAATAGTTTCATTGGCTTTTCCTTCCACATTGTTAGGACTTGATACTACGTGGATCCCTAATATCCCTAGCTAAGAGAGTTTCACTAAATTTGTGCATTATGGAAGGGGAAGAGGGATGAGAATTAAACACTTGTGTTTGCATGGGTGGAAAATGAGGTATACCTTGCATTGCATGAAACCTTTGCTTCTGCAACAAAACCTAGGGCATTTTCAGATGCATCATGTTGTGTATCATCCATGTTGTACCTCCTGGGTGCATGTTAGGTTGATTTAGCTAGAGACCTTGTGGAGGTTGTGCACTAATAACATGGGCTAAAGCATTTAATTGAGATACCCCTCCTCCATATGGCATCTTATTAGGTAGAATTCCACCTAAATTAGGCTGGGGTCCCGAAAAATGTGAAATGTGAGGTGAGCTAGGCAAAGATACTGGTGATGCTTTACCTGGTGATGACCTGTGTTCTATTTGATTTTGTAGAGCATGTGACCTTGGTGGAGGAAAAGTTGGATCTCTTGACCATGCTGGGAGAGGATATGATGATTTTTGGTACAATGGTTTAGGCTCTGGCATGGGGGAAATTGATTGTGGCTACCACCATTTATTTCCTTATTTTTCAATCTCTGCATCCAATATTTGTGGATCCAACTAGTTGGAAACCTATGTTTCCCACACCCATTCTAGGGCTCAGGTATCTGTATCATATTTGAGTGACAAACAAAAAATTTATACAAACATCTACATGTAACATATTTCAAAGTAATCAAATTAATAATTTTAAACTGGAAATACAGGGCACTAGAATATTGTTCAACACATTGGTGGATAAGAAGGAAAGAGAAGTATAAGAAGGATTTCTTGCTTCTGAAGAAAGAATTTTGACTACATCATGGCTAACATTGAAAAGACACATATAATCTAATTAAAAAAAAATCCTAACTAGACTTCTTTATACAAAAACAATTACAAACAAAAAAATATCAAAACATAAAAGTCTACAAAGAACAGGTAAGACATCATAATGGAATCAATTAGGGATAAATGCTTGTCCCATCTAGCTCACAATCACAAATACCCTTTGAGATATTTTCAGGCCTCAAAACATAGAATTATGGGTTTCACAATTCAAGGCTTTGCAAATGCCTTTCAACTATTATGCACATGTGTGATTCTCTATTCAGAATATTAAGAGAACATATACTCACATTTCCTATTTTCAAGTCTCAAATCTCTAAAACTTCCATGAAGACTTTTTTCTCTGGATACCCTATTCATCTACATGACAAGAAACTTAATTAAAAAGGTGAGAATAGAAAGAACAAATATAAATAAACATATAGAGCTGGTAATCTCTTTTTAGATCACTTAATTTAGTGTCACATGATAACCTTAAACACTTACATTAGTTTCATAAAATTAGAAGTAGAACCATATAAACATACAAATTAGAATTGACTAATGTAGGAACCCACCATTTCTAGTTTTTCCATATTGAACTAATCCATGGAGTTTTTAAGAAAAATTGTGACCTAGAACTAGCTATGCAAAAGGTCACCTTGAAGCCTATTCTGATCTATAGGCAAGTGGGAAACAACTATGCAACTACAAAGGTAGCATAATTTGATTTTGGCAAAAAACTATAACTATATCTGCCATTCTTTCTATTTGAGAAATAGAGAAAGGAAAATCAGTGCCAATAGTTGACACATCAGGAGGAGATGCTAAAAGAATTACCTAATAAAGGGAACATTCAAGGCTATGTCCTCCATCTAAATAAAGAGGTAGCCAAAAACATTTTATGGTTAGTTATTTCATGGAAAAACAAGCTAGATTTTAAATCAATTACTACAGGAAATTAATAAAAGTAGCTGAGAAGTAAGAATAAAAGATAGGAAGTTCTTGTTCATGGGATTTCCTGTCTTAATCTCTCATCTTCCAGTCCATTCAATAATAAGTGGAACCCTACTCCACCAATGGGCATGTCAAAATTGATTTTTGCAGGGCCCTCTTGTGGGAACCCAAGATCCTCTGGTGTTGACTGTGTTATAATGAAATCTAGGAGAAACCTACTCAAATCTACCTCTAGGAAATTGAAATAGATGAAAATAATGAGGCAACAGTGGATGAAATCCTACTCGACTTATGATTGGTAAAGTCATGTACCTTAGATAATGTTGCAATAGATGGGGACTTAATAGTCATTGTATTATCCCTTAGATAATCATTTGGCATTTTAATCATATATTGATGTAGACTGGACAGGAATATCACTAGGGAGAATTAAGAAACATGGTTAATAATTTTAGCAATGTAAATACATAAAGTTACAATTTAAATGTGTAATCATTAATATTCTCATCATGGAATATAAAACAACCTTAAGAGTTTCCCCAGCTGCTCTAACTGTTGTAACCAGCACAACAATTTTAGTTGCAAATAATTGATCTAAAATATGTTTTGTTTTAACTCGCATCATTTCCACTCCTATACATGTTGCCTATTTTTCCCATCCTAGGTCAAAATAGCCTCACATCAAGAATTATGTATGTTATAAAGGTCTTTTTCTTCAAATGTGAGCTTCATCCTTAAAGGACACTTTCAAATTGCATTCAAAATAATTCAAAAGGGGTCCTTGGTGCTAGGTTCCAATGTGTTAAAATATTTTATTGCTAAAATATTCTAACTCTCATATTTATTTATAATGCAATGTGGAGTCCTCTTATATTTTTGAGGGAATTCAAAGGAAAATAAACCATGACTGCAGTTCACATCAAGTTTCCTTTGGTTTTAATTAAGCTCTCACATTGAAGGAAACCCTTGTTGTATGTGGCAGCTAATAGTGGGCTTTTGAAGGAAACAACAAAAAACTAGAAAGGAAAAGGCACTTTTCATGCATAGAAGCAACAAACCTATGTATGAAAGGGAATGATTAGTCTAAAAGATGCAAACAAGTGGTTATCTTCATAGAAAAATCATTCTCAGAGGAACAAACTTGAATCTTAGAAATGCATGCATATTGAGCAGCAAATATAGTGTTGAAAAAAAGTGACATATTCAATGGAAAGTAGCAAAAAAGATAAGAAAGAATATTATCCACTCATCAAGCCATGAGTTTCAAGAGGGAACATCCTTTTATGAAGAATGAATAGGTTTTTTAGGAGCAACAATATTGTTGAAAAGCAACGGGTTTAACATTGAGGAGATCGACATTTGTCCAAATTTCAATAGCCAATCAACAAATAGATTAAAGAGGTAAATGATACAAAGAGTCTTAAGTCCATTAAAAAACCTATGCTTTTCTAATTTCAAGAGGTATATTCCACCTCTTGAAAGACCTCTCATTACAAGCCCAACAAGAAAGTTTTATCATATACAGGCTCATATTCTTTCTTTGCTATGAATGGTAATTACTGAATGGTTTTGTTATGAATAATTATTTGTTTTTTCAAGTCCCCTTGATTTTGTAGCCTTTAGAGTTTTTAGAAGGGGATGGTTATTATTTTTTATCCATATGCTTTCTGTTAGGAATGGGAACACTAAGAGGGGGGGTGGGGGGGGTGTGAATCAGTATTCACTTAATTTAATCTTTTTGCTTTACTCCTTAAATTTAACTTGAATGCTTAAGCACTAAAATGAACATCAACATAAATAAGAAACATGAACTCAACACATAACACCGATGTGGTTACGGGGAAACCCAAATAGGTAAAAACCCTAGTGGGAATTGACACCCACTAATAATCTCTACTAGTGTTTTATGATCCTTGTTAGAAGATCCTTAAACTTGTTAGGAGTTTCTTTACAATGTATTTAGTACAATGACCCGATGAAGGGTCAGACCCTGTTAGGAGTCTTTTACAATAAACCTATTAGGGGTGTGGACACACTATCCTAGAGCTCACTGCTCAAGTGGTGAAGGCTACAACCTTTTGATCTTGGATACACACTATATCTGCTGGATGAATTGGCATTGTGACACTGCTTGTCTGATCAGTTCCTTTGATGCGTTGATGCTTTGACCTCTTGCAAATGTCTAATATATCTTAACAAATCTTTTCATACTTCATCTCTACTTATTTATACTCTTTTTCAACTTTTTCATGACTAATCACAAGGGCGCATCTAATATTTATATGCACATACAAAAAAATGACCTAGGTCAGCCCTTTAGCCGATTACATACAATGATTCCAATTGAATTGGCTCAAGAATGTTTACAAAAAAACATAATTGTATGTCTACAACCTAATTACAATAGGTGCATAGCCCTTACACAACAATTTTATAGTCGCTAATCAATTTACCATCAGTCAACTGCATACACCGATATGTTCTGGTATTCACTGGTTGTGTAACTTCAACTATCTATAACTTCATCATACTTGCATATCTGATCATGCACTCATAGACTAAGCATGAATACACTCTTACCATCTTATCTTCTCAGGTGTATACCATAACTCAGTCATACACACATGCTCTGATGCTATAACGTACTGGTCCTCTACTAACTATCCAGTCTTCTACTTAGCCAATTTTTGATCTTCTCATCAAGTGCGCTGACTCCAAAACACTATATGAATTTTTCGTCATAATGAAAACACAATATTAAGTCATATATACCTATATAGTTAACTTTTTGACAATCTTCCCCTTTGTCATTGATGGCAACAAAGGAATATGGCAAAGTTACCAACTATCCCTTAATACAAAAAACACTTAATCATACTCTATCTTATATCTCCCTTATATCTTATACATTTTCTTTACATAGCTATAGATCCATATTCTATACATACTCCCCCTTTGACATTAATGAAAAAGGTGTTCCAAAACTAAATCTGTACAATTACTTACACTGAAAGTACATCCAAGTATGAAATCTATAAGTTTTGGATCTCTTGCTTCCAAAATGCAATCAATGCATTGATTGTTTGGAGATGGGTGCATAAGGCATATTGTAGTTTCTCCATATTCTCCAAGTCTGAACTAGGACATTGATCATATGTCACCATGGTGGTATCGATCTCCTTGATATTCTGATTCAACACATCTAGGGAGGGCACAAGAGCATTTCTAAGCTGAGTCTGCCTAGTCCTTATCTTTGACATCTCCTTTTCTACCTTCTCAAATTTGTCAATCTATCCCTAAAACCCAAATAGGTAAAAACCCCAGTGGGAATTGACACCCACTAATAATCTCTACTAGTGTTTTATGATCCTTGTTAGAAGATCCTTAAATCTGTCAGGAGTTTCTTTACAATGTATTTTGTACAATGACCCGGTGAAGGGTCAAACCCTGTTAGGATTCTTTTACAATAACCATATTAGGGGTGTGGACACACTATCCTAGAGCTCACTGCTCAAGTGGTGAAGGCTACAACCTTTTGATCTCGGATACACACTATATCTGCTGGATGAATTGGCACTGTGACACTGCTTGTCTGATCAGTTCCTTTGATGCGTTGATGCTTTGACCTCTTGAAAATGTCTAATATATCTTAAAAACTCTTTTCATACTTCATCTCTACTTATTTAGACTCTTTTTCAACTTTTTCATGACTAATTACAAGGGCACATCTAATATTTATATGTGCATACAAAAAAATTAACTAGGTCGGCCCTTTAACCAATTACATACAATGCTTCCAATTGAATTGGCTCAAGAATGTTTACAAAAAATCATAATTATATCTCTACAGCCTAATTACAATAGGTGCATAGCCCTTACACAACAATTTTATAGTCGCTAATCAATTTACCATCAGTCGGCTGCATACATCGTTATGTTCTGGCATTCACTGGTTTTGTAACTTCAACTATCTGTAACTTCATCATACTTGCATATCTGATCATGCACTCATAGACTAAGCATGAATACACTCTTACCATCTTATCTTCTGAGGTGCATACCATAACTCAGTCGTACACACATGCTCTGATGCTATAACATACTGGTC
Organism: Chamaecyparis obtusa; assembly: GCA_027943335.1. NCBI lineage: Eukaryota > Viridiplantae > Streptophyta > Pinopsida > Cupressales > Cupressaceae > Chamaecyparis > Chamaecyparis obtusa. Next base: position 169,224 of record BSBK01012063.1, read on the forward strand.
CTCTACTAACTGTCCAGTCTTCTACTTAGCCAATTTTTTATCTTCTCATCAAGTGCCCTGACTCGAAAACACTATATGAATTTGTTCTCATAATGAAAACACTATATTAAGTCATATATACCTATATAGTCAACTTTTCAACAATCTTCCCCTTTGTCATTGATGGCAACAAAGGAATATGGCAAAGTCACCAACTATCCCTTAATACAAAAAACACTTAATCATACTCTATCTTATATCTCCCTTATATCTTATACATTTTCTTTACATAGCTATAGATCCATATTCTATACATACTCCCCCTTTGAAATTAATGAAAAAGGTGTTACAAAATTGAATCTGTACAATTACTTACACTGAAAGTACATCCAAGTATGAAATCTGTAAGTTTTGGATCTCTTGCTTCCAAAATGCAATCAATGCATTGATTGTTTGGAGATGGGTGCATAAGGCATATTGTAGTTTCTCCGTCTTCTCCAAGTCTGAATTAGGACATTGATCATATGTCACCATGGTGGTATCGATCTCCTTGATATTCTGATTCAACACATCTAGGGAGGGCACAAGAGCATTTCTAAGCTGAGTCTGCCTAGCCCTTATCTTTGACATTTCCTTTTCTACCTTCTCAAATTTGTCAATTTGTCCCTGATATACATTGTTACACATGTTTATATCAGTAGAGGGATCTTCTACTAACTTCCTCACAATTTCAATCATGGCCTTTTCTTCTTGAATCTTCTTGTAGTGATCAGCTATCAACTTATCTTGATTCATACCGTCAACAATAATTTTGCTTCATTTTGCTACAAACTCTTTCAAATTTGCATGTCCAACTTTGAGTGAACTAAGGTCTAGTGAGAAGTTATTGACCAACTCATTTAGTCTTTTCTTCATATATTTCTCCTCTGCAACTAATGATACTTATTCTTCCAAGTTAGAGAAATTACTCTTGAACTATGAAAGAATTGCAGTTACTTCATCAACAGAGTGTACCTTGGACACTTTCTTATCTGCTGGTAACAAGTTGTTCAGGAAATTTATTGATTCTACAAAGAGGGGATTCCTCTTAATTTTTTTCTCCTTGGCATTCTCCATGGCTAAGACACTGAACTTGATTAGGTCTTCTTCTCCCCGTGAGTCCAAACTAGTGGTGTCAGGTGTCAAGCTTGACAACAATGATTCTGAGGGAGTGATAGGAGTGCTATCCATCACTTATTGCTTTACATTGCTTAGCATTTCAACAGATGACTTATCCATTATTTCATTTCCTTTTTCTTCTTCTTTTTCTTTCTCCTCTTTCATATTTTCTTCCTCTTTTTCTTGCTCTTCTTTTTCTATTTCCTTCTCTTCTTCTTTTTCATCTGTTATATCTTCAATGTGTACTTCTTCTTGTGGCTTGGGTGAATTGTTACCACAAAGAATTTTAGCTTCTAGTGTCTCACAAAAGCTTCCTCAAACTTATCCAGGTCTCGATCTATGGTGGACATGGCTATTTCTACATTGTCAATGATGATAGTGTTATATTTTAGTGACTCTGTCATGGGCATAGACTTTTCTGCCTCTGTATGTGTTTCTACTGTAGGCAATGAATCCTGAGGACATGTCATTGATACCTTTTTGGTCTCTGACTCCTTGGCTTCCTTAGGAGGCACTTGAGTTGTGTGCGTAGTAGATGGATACATGCATTTGTTCAAGAATACCTTCTCAAAGGCTTTAGCTATCTCTTTAGCTAATAACTCATAATTTTTATCCATGATATGCAGTGTTCTTGTCTTAGTTCGAAGGTGTGGTTTCGCCAAATCTAATAATAGAGATTTCTCTTCAAGAGAACATACCAGGAGACTTTCATCTACAATTTTCTCTCTTATTCTCAAATCTTCCTCATTTTCCTGTCTCTTCAAGAATTCCAAAATGTTCCATACATTTTCTAGAATCACTATTTTTAGTTGTAGGACTGTCTTTTTAAATTTTAGCACATGTTTGACAATCATTCCATGAATCTCTGATTTATCAATCTCACTGTATTTCTCATAGAACTTTCCTACTTGAGAAATTATGCCTTCATCAACAATCCTTGTACTTAACACACTGAGACTAGGTTTGAAACATACTTCTGGAGATGCTTGAGTATTCTTCCTTCTTCTTGTTGCTCACGAGGATGGATGACTTGTGTTGATCTCTTTCTTCCTCTTAGGCATTGCCTTATACTTAGGAGGAGCATTAAGGTCAATTGTTTCAGTGGGCGCAGGAGGGGCAACAACTATTTTACCCTTTTGACCATCTAATTTCTCAATTTTCACCTTCTTCATCGTTGGTTCATCAGTTTCTATCTTTGTTGTAGCTGCACTCTCTATTTCCAAAGCAATCTTCTCTTTCCTTCCTTTGTCTAGGTATGCTTGAGATACTCAATGAATTTTCAAAATCTCTGAGGTAATCTTGGAAACTTTTATTTTTGTTGATGTGATGTTCAATACAACATCTACTTCTCTTGTTTTCTCTTCATAAGTCCCCCATCTAGGTTCATTGAGGTCCTTAGGTGTTGCAACAGAACTTGAGCATAAGCCTCTAGAATAGGCTCTTCAACTTCATATCCCAGTGGATGAATCCACTTTGTTCTTGGTTCAATAGCCTACATGCATGTTGTATCAGTTGCTACCATGAAAAAAATACTGTCCTTGTATTTTTCAACTATCTTTTCAGGTATCCTATACCTCATCTGCATTCTTACTCTGAATGTTTTCAACTCCAATTCCATGTAGTCCTTAAGGGTACTTTATATGGATTCCTTAAAGGATATCTGTGGCATAGTGGGAATAGATTTGTCTAGATACAAATCAGAAACCTTTCCAAGAATACGGAAGTACATATAGATTATTAAAGACCCAAACTTGAATATCTTGGTCTTGTCATGCTTGATGGCTCTTATGTTGTCTATTAGTTGTGCATGCAAGATCTCACATAGATTAAAATCTCCATTCTCTCTTACAAACCTTATTACTTCTAGAATGGTGGCCGTTGACACAATGTTTACTATACTGGTGTGTTGGAACCTGTATCCCAGTATCATGGACATCAATTTGATGTCTTTCTCCTCTATAGGCTCTATTGTCATTCTACACCTATCACTTCTTGATTTGCAAGCCTTTTCTACAAGTTTTTTGACATCCTTTCCCATTGGAAGAATGATGCCTATCCTTGAGAGTCATGTCATCTCATGAATTAGATCTCCTGTTATCCTAGTCGGTAGTTCAGCTATCCAAAATAGGTCATCATGGATCTTGCTGAGTAGGATCTTGATCCATTCTGACTCATAGAACTCATATGTCATATCATATTTTACTATGGGATGATTTTCCAACTATGCATACTCATCCATGAAGGTTTTATCAGGTTTCATCATTGTTTCCATTGTTTATTAGTTCTTTCTTGTAATATATGTAAACCCTGATATCTTCCACATGCATAACACACATGGGAGTGCAGAAGAATGCACCTTCTAGGTCATCAAGTGTGGATTTGAATGGATGCCTCTTAAACATATATCTCTTCTTCTCCTTAGCATCTGTGGTGTCTTCTGGTGCTTTCATTCTTGCTCACATGTTGTCAATATGATTTTGTGCTTCATTGAATCCAATGTCATTGGTATCTCCTTTAAGCTTCTGAGCATACAATTGAGATTTAATTAGATCCTTGCTTGTGTGTAATTTATCAATGTGATTCTTAGCCTCTTTAAATTTAGATTCCAAGCTCTTTTTGTCATTTCTTAGCTCCAAGATTTCCATGTTTTCTTGCCTCAATTGTTCATTCAGCTGAAGGTTCTCTTTAATATGTTCATCATAGACTTCTTGATTGTTGGTTAGCTTATCATCCAATTCTTCAATTTGTTCTTTTAGGGATGAATTTTCTTCATTCAACTTCTTGATCATTATCCCTAAATCACTAGTAGAGAATTCTTTCAAATCTTTTCTTAGCCTTTTGATGACTGCTTGAGCATCACTGACTTTTTCTTTTAATTATTCAATTTCTTTTTCAAATCTGTCCAGGTCTTCAAGAGAAGCTTCAAGATTTTTTTTCAGCTGTTTCATTTCTACTTTCTCGATGATCTCCTCAAGTGGTTAAAATTCTTTTCTAAGGACCAAAGCTTTGATACTAATTTTTAGGAATGGGAACACTGTGGAGGGGGGAGGGGGGTTGAATCAGTGTTCACTTAATTTAATCTTTATGCTTTACTTCTTAAAGTTAAATTGAATGCTTAAGTACTGAAATGAACATCAACATAAATAAGAAACATGAAATCAACACATAACACCAATTTGGTTACGGGGAAACCAAAATAGGTAAAAACCCCGGTGGGAATTGACACCCACTAATAATCTATACTAGTGTTTTATGATCCTAGTTAGAAGATCTTGAACCTTGTTAGGAGTTTCTTTACAATATATTTAGTACAGTGACCAGGTGAAGGGTTGGACCATGTTAGGAGTCTTTTAAAATAACCCTGTTAGGGGTGTGGACACACTGTCCAAGAGCTCACTGCTCAAGTGGTGAAGGCTATAACCTTTTGATCTCAAATACACACTATATCTGGTGGATGAACAGGAACTGTGACACTACTTGTCTGATCAGTTCCTTTGATGCGCTAATGCTTTGACCTCTTGCAAAGCTCTAATACATATTAACAACTCTTCACATAGTTCTTATCTACTTATTTCAACTTTTTCATGACTAATTACAAGGGTGCATCTAATATTTATATGTGCATACAAAATAATTAACTAGGTCAGCCCTTTAACTAATTACATACAACACTTCCAATTGAATTGGCTTAAAAATTTTGACAAAAAAACATAATTATATGTCTACAACCTAATTAAAATAGGCGCATAGCCCTTACACAATAATTTTATAGTCGCTAATCAATTTACCATCAATTGGCTGCATACACTATTCTATTCTGGCATTCACTGGCTATGTAACTTCAATTGTTTGTAGCTTTGTCATACTTGCATATCTAATCATGCACTCATAGAATAAGCATGAATACACTATTATCATCTTATCATCTAGGGTACATATCATAACTCGGTCATAAGCACGTGCACTGATGCTCTGAACTACTGGTGCTCTATTAACTATCCAATCTTCTACACTTAGCCAATTTCTGATTTTCTCATCAAGTGCACCGACTCCAAAATACTATATGACTTTGTTACCATAATGAAAACACTATATTAAGTCATATATACCAGTATAATCAACTTACCAACACTTTCATGGAGGCCCTGAGAGACTCTCTATAAATCTCATTCAGACTCATAGGGGTTGCATTGCCTTGTTATTATTGATGTAAAATAGTTTTTTTTGTGCCATTAAAGATAGCAACATGATGCATGGAGGGCCATAAATAATTAATAATAATAATAAAACCAAAATAAATAACTTCAATGTTATGAAGTCTCCTATAAACAAATTTCTTAGAGTGACAAATGACTGATACGATCCATTAAATCTAAGACATTAACCATTAAAATATAGATAAGAAACTTACCTGAATTGCCTCTTATATGACTTGAAATGCTTGGCCATTGATTTATTCAACTATTCATATTTTTCAAGGATATTCATTTTGATTTTGATTTTCCCTCATAAGACATACATGCCATGGTTGGAGTAGCAAATCAATGTCCATCTCCAAAAAGGTAACACCCAAAATGAGCAAATTTGCAGACCAAAACTTAGAGGCGACTAAAAGTAACAAAATGTAACAAAATGCATGCATTGTTTGCATGATTGAGATCATAAAAAAATATACATTTAACGCCTTCCCTTTCCACCGTAACATGCATCCTCATTCCACTGCTACACACCCAATAGATCTCTCCCCAAAAAACCCTCTTCAAGAAAAGATCATACTTCGTCCCCTCCAAAAGTTGGATTCCCTTCCCGCCAATAAAAAAACCTTTTGTCCATACTTCGGTCAAAGAATTAAAGCTCTCCCTTTCTTCTTTGTTAATTTCCTTCCCTCATCTTTTCTTTTGGAGTTTTTTCTCCCTTACGTGACAACTAGTGATATTATTGCTCTTTTATTTATTAAATTTTCTAAGTTTAAACACTTTTCCCCTTTAACTTCCATGTATCTTTTCTAATATCCATTACTTTATATAAAATTAAAATATTCTTTTAATTAATTCATTTTATATATAAAATGATAATTTTTCCTTTTTAGTTTTCTTTCTTTTTTAATTAAAAGAATACATATTTAATATAATTAAAATAAGTAAAATCATTTACTTTATAAATAAAGTATTTATAATATTTGATATTTTTTTAATTATAATATCTAATTTTAACATAGGATAAAATAACAATTTAAATTTATTAATATCATAATATATCTTGTAATTTTTAGTATTGTTAATAAAATAAGAATTTTATAAAAAGATAGATATTTGTGTCTATCCTATTATTTTCAATTAGATAAATGATATAATTTTCAAAATAATACATTTGTTTATCAACCACCAAAACAACAATGTCACATATAATTTTGAAGAATACATTTAGCCATCCTAAGCTCTACATATATGTGAATCAACAAACCACAGGTTAATATGGAGGGTTCACTTACCAACATTGCTACTCACAATGTTGGAGCAATGTTAATATTATTGATAATGAAAATAATATTAGTAGTGTAAGTATGAGTCAACTAGGAGTAATTGGGGATCAGAGATGATTGAAAATATCATGGAGGAGAAATGGGAGAGTTCCTGATGAGTTATTCAGTTGTTTATATTAGTTAAGGTGCCATTTTGGGTTTCACCTCAGTCTAGGAGGCTTTTTGAGCGGTTAACTATCTTTCTTCTAGTTCCACACCTTTTATAAGGGATTTGATCTCATACTTGGACGAATCCTATCACACTATTGTTCATTTTTATTAGGGTAACTAATTATTTAGTCATTTTAGTAGTGCTTTTACCCGATGGCTAAATTGGTCATTTATTTAGTCATTTATATTTGTAGAACATGACAGTTTTAATCACGTGACTAAAAATATGGTAGAACATGATTAGTTTTAGTCATGTGACTAAACATTTTAGTCACTTGGTCATTTATTTTCTAAATTCTACTAGTGATGTAGACCTCCTCCTCTAGTATTCCATTCAAAAAGGCTGACTTAACATCCATTTGATAGACCTTGAATTTCTTATGTGTAGCATATGAAAGTAACATGCGGACTCCTAGTCTAACAACAGGTGCAAAAGTTTCACCATAATCAATACCTTCTTCTTGTGCATATCCTTTGCAAACAAGTCTAGCTTTGTTCCTTGTAACTTCTCCATTCTCATTCAGCTTATTTCTGAAAATCCATTTAGTACCAATAACATTTTTATCTTTCAGCTTAGGTACTAAAGTCCATGTCTTATTTTTCTCAATATTTTCAATCTCTTCATTAATAGCATTGATCCATTCATCATTCTCAAGTGCAACCTTAACATTCTTTGGTTCAAACTCATAAACTAAGCATACATTTTTTCTTAACTTACTTCTTCTCAACATACCAGCTTGCTTGTCTCCAATGATTTGGTTCTCAGGATGATGTCTTCTGATAAATCTTGCTAGCACTTGATCTCTTATTTATTCTTCATTCTGTTCAGGTTGATTTCCTTGCTCGACAGCTTCTTCGCGATCTTGATTTCCCTTTGTTGTTCCTCAGTGTTATTTTCTTGATGCTTAGTCGACTTAGCCTATGGCTTTGGTAGGTACTCTAGATGTTCAAAATAAGAAAATCTACCATAGTCTTCTAGCTCCTTAGTTTGTTCTTCATCATTTTTATCAACAAATTCATCAACTCTGACATTAGCACTTTCAATCATCTTATTAGTAACTTTATTCAGACACTTGTAAGCTTACCTTTTAGTAGAATATCCAAGGAATATTCCCTCATCACCTTTAGAGTCAAATTTCCCATTCCTATCATCTTTTAGAATAAAACATTTTCTACCAAAAATTTTGAAGTAACTTACACTCGATGTGTATCCAAACCATAACTCGTAGGGTGTCTTGTTTGTGTCTTTCTTTAGTTGAACTCAGTTCATTATATATACAGTTGTGCTAACTTCTTCTCTCTAATACATCTGTGAAACATTTTTCTCTATCATCAGTGTTCTTGCACAATCAACAATAGATCTATTTATCCTTTCAGAAATCCCATTCTATTGTGGTGTTCTAGGTGTAAAAACCTATCTTTTGATGTCATTCTCATTACAATAGTTAGTAAATTCATCAGAAATAAACTCACCACCTCTAATAGAACTCAAGCATTTCAGTTCTTTTCTGATTTCTTTTTCTACTTTAGCCTTGTACCATTGAAACATGTTAAATGCCTCAGATTTCTCTTTTAAAAATATGACAGTCATCAATCTAGTATAATCATCAAAAAATAGAATAAAGTATCTATCACCATAGTAGCTTTGAGTTCTCATGGTACCACATAGGTCAGTGTAAATTAACTCCAATATTCTTTTTGTTGAATAGTCTTTACTTTTAAACCTAGATTTTTTCTTCCCTTTCTGACATTGATGACACATAACATGATCAAGTTTAGTTAGGCTAGGCAGTCCTCTAAATTTTCCCTTTCTATTGATCGTAATCATGTTATCAAAGTTTAAATGACATAACCTTTTATATCATAGCCATGCATCTTCATTTTTCACTAGTAAACATGAAGTCTCAGCATTGTCAAGATAAAATAAGTTAACTTTTGATTGTCCTCCTATTCTGACAAGTTTTCCACTTTCATCATAGATTCTCACCTTCTTTCTTTCAAATGCCACTCGGTGACCTGAGTTGTTAAGTTGTGCTACACGTACCAAATTGTAATTTAGTCCTTTTACCCAATAAGCATTATCAAATCTAATTTTATCATTTATCAATAAATATCCTTTTCATTTAACCATGCAAGGTGTATCATTACCCATTTTTATTGAGCCTCCATTATAATGCTCAAGATGATCAAACTTATCTTCATCACCAGTCATGTGATGTGTACAGCCACTATCAATGATCCAAGTATCATTTTTACTAACTTTAGAAATGAATGTTGTTTCTACATACCTTTCCTCCTCTTCAGAGTCATCTTTCATTGCAATAAACACTACCTCAACATCATCATCCATGTTAGTGTCAGTGTCCTCATCTTCAACCAAATAACATGCCTTTTTGCCCTTATCTTTGTGATCTCAGTTATTTATGTTGTATTGTGATCAATAACCTTTATTATTTCTCCTTCCATAGCTTCCATCACTAGATCAGTCTTGGTCTTTATCTTCCTCTTTCCTATTGGGACATCTAGTAGCAATATGGCCAACTTCTTTACAGTTAAAAAAATTGAAAGGTAACTTTCCCTTATATCTGCCTTTACCTTTAAGCAGTCTCCAGGCCATAAGAGCTTCAAGTTCATGAAGCTCATCGTGATTACTAGTTAATTAACCCACTATGATTACCGACCAAATCAAATATGCAGTATGTAAAGTATGACAATAAAATAATCATCACAGAAACACTTAACACAATGATTTAACATAGAAACCTTGCTAAGGGAACTTCTAAAGTGAGCTCGGTGAAGAGCCAACCCTGTTAAAGGTTACACACACACTGTTAGGTGTGAAATTGTTAGAGGATTTAAGACTAATAGTTAAATTTTGACCAAAATTCACTATGGGGTCAATAAGATAATAATGTACATTCCTTGAATGACATAGGGGCATAACATAAGATGGTTAAGTCCACTCGGTTAGGAGATTTTATGTATCAATGGTTAAACTAAAACAGTAGTTGATCTGATTACAATACAACTTAATTTGTAGATGTTCAGATCTATTCTAAGCCCATAAAAATCCTCTGATCAATATTTCAATTCACTTCCTCAACTTACTTTCACTCGGTAATAGCTCTCTAACGCTCGGTATTGTTCTTCAATTCAATTTTTCTTCAACTAGTTTGATCAGGTATGCATTAAACTGTATTCACGCAAAATATTTGTAGTCTTCTTTCTTCCAGCATAGTTTCAATAATGAAACTCATATCTCTTATATAGATAGTGTTCGTCCTCATATGGAAACACCTTTTTTAAAAAATTAAATCAATCTTTCTATCTTTGATTTTCATGGTAAGTATTTGTAAGTTCAAATATAGCCAAGTTCACTTTGTTGAACCACTTTTAATAGAGTTCAAAATGGATCAAACTAGTTCAAGAGGTTCTAAATGGTGCAAGAAGTTCACAAGTTCAAAGGTGCAGTTCATTGGTTCAGATTGGTTCAAATTAGTACAAGAAAGTGCATGTAGGTACATGTGGGCTCAACATGATTCATTTCAATTCAGAGGCATAGTGAACCAAATTCAAGGCTCAAAAACATTATCTTGCCCTATTTGATATTATTTTTATAAGAATGGTAAAGTGCTTTCATCACCAAGTGCAAAGGATGTGAAACATTAGTGATAACATTAACACATCAAGTTTGATTGTTCTTTTAGTTTTCTAACTCAGAGATGGATAACTTTTTCCTCGGACAAAATTTTCTCAATCACTCCAGGCAAGTTTCGCAAAATTAGGATGCAAAAACATATCTAAAAATGAAGGAAATCCAATGGTAGAATAAATAGTTATGCCCCCGCACCCAGACCCAATTTCACTATCATGAAAAATCCACCCAACATCAAGAATATTTTTATTTATGTCTAATATATTTATATGCCACATGGCAAAAGATATTTACATCTGCATTTTGATATGTTATATATCTTCATTATCAGCCTTATAGCTATAATGTAGATAAAAAAATATTGGGCTTAATAAAGAGAAATAATAGAAGGAAGAAGTCATCGAAAGGAATATGGGAGAGAAAAGAAAAAGAAAAGATTAATGAATAATATTTTCAAGAATTAGTTATAGAAACCAAAGAAAGGCTGGGAAAGATTATATATTGTAAAAAACATTGGAGGAAAGGGGTTCTTCTTTTTCTAGAGGAGTCTTTGTGCTAGGATAGGGGAGGAGAAACTAATTTTGATTTCTATATTGTAACAAAGGAAAGAAGAAGGGGGGATTTTCATTTTCAGGGATGGATTTTCTGTAGGATTGAATGGTCTTTGAGCCATGTTTTTGGTATTTGTAAAAAGAAGAGAACGTATGTTAAATCTTTGAGTTTAAGTATATTTTCTTCGATTGGAGATGATCTTTGATTTATCCCAATCATTTTGGATGCTTTCCTATTCATTTGAAATGTGTATGTGTTTGTTAAAATATTTGAATTTAAATTACTCATATATCTGAAATGAAATGTCAATCTTTCTTTTGTTTCCTTGAAGTTGGAAGATTAGACAAATGGCCTTTGTTCCTTTAATTTAGTTTTCTTTAAATTCATTAAATTTGTAATCACATTCATCCCATGTTGATGGATGAATGTTAGTTTACCTTTTTTGTCTTTAGGTTAAAGGCATAGCAAGTTATTTGATTTTTGCAAATCATTCAAAGGTAGTTGGACCTTGAAAAATAAGCAGAGAGCACTTGTATATAATTGTGGCAAGTGACTCAACTGTTGTGTTGCAAGTTTGTCTTTCAGCCTTGGGTGTTTAGGAGTAATTTTGTGCAGGTGTTTTGAGAAGACAAATTTGTTTACCAACAAATTTTTGGTGGCTCTACTAGGGAAAGGAATCGTAGACTCAGTGCTTTTTGTTCTAAAAAAATTGAAGGTACCTCCCCGAGGATGGAGGTTGGTGGCTCTATTGAGAATGAATACCATGAGGTATATAAAAAATATCCAGAACTTTTTAAAGGTTCGGTTCCAACAAGAAGTGAAGATATCAGAGATATCTTTCTCTTTATACCACCATTTAAAGAAAACCCAATCAGATAAGTTACAGAAGACTTGGCAAGGGAGGTAGGATTTCCAAAATCCTTCTATGGTTCTTTCCTTATCAAGAAAGGATCTCCTATGCATGAACCAAAATAAAAAGAATGAGCAAGCAAGGAAGAAAGAATTGATATAATGGAATATTCATGAGAAAGGGATCTTGGATTGAAAAATAATGACAACGATAGTGACAATGGTGACTTTATTTCTCAGCAAGTTGGTTGCATATTTGAAGAAAACATTAATGAAAGAGAGGAAACAAGAGAAAACTTTAGTCCTTGTAATGGTGCTGCCATAGAAGAAGAAGATAGTGAAAGGAATGTATGCATGGTTAAGGTAAAGAACGATTTAACTGTGGAGCCCTTTATTTTTGAGAGTAAAGATACACATCTCTTTTGTGTTTTTCCTAGTGTTGATCAAGATTTGTTGATTAATGGGTTAGAAATTAGAATCCATGCATTATGTAAAGATAAGCTATCAATTGATGTTAGTCACCATCAAAAATTATATAAGGGGTTCCCCATTAGAGATTTGATTCACTCTTCTAAAGAAATCATCCACAATGAGGATGAAGACATTGTTATTCAGGCCATGCAGTTTGGTACACTTATGTTCCCTCAAGAAGTATATGATACAAGGTTGATCTTTGGTGCTAAGTTGGTGCATTATGGTTTCATTGTTCCAGAAGCCCTCCATTTGTCTTGCATGTCAACTCTATGCTTGCAGCTCCTTAAAGGACATGCATTCTTGTTTGATAGTGGATCATACTTTTCTCAGCCCATTAATGTCTTCATATGAGTAGCTCGATGAATTCTTGAAGGTATGGGTTGTTTTCCCTATCACTTGTAAATAAATGTTTTGGTGTGATAGCTGTAGCTTTTTTGATTTTTTAGCTTTTAGCTTGGTGTCTGTTTTGGCTTGTCGTCTACCCTGCTCCCCTCTGCCCTCTCTGGAAGCAGCTCCCTATGTCGAGTTTCTTTTTGTGACTCTATTTCCCAATGGTGCTAGGAACTTGTATTTTTAACTAGAGAATGTTGGAGTTCTCTATTTTTGTATAAAAAATAGTCCCCCTGTAGAGCCAATGTTAGTCCTCATATGGAAACTCCTTTTAAAAAAATTAAATCAATCTTTCTATCTTTGATTTTCATGGTAAGTATTTATAAGTTCAAATACAACCAAGTTCACTTTGTTGAGCCACTTTGAATAGAGTTCAAAATGGGTCAAAATAGTTCAAGAGGTTCTAAATGGTTCAAGAAGTTCATAGGTTCAAAGTTGCAGTGTTAGGATTAACAAGGCAGAAATAACAATTATGTGCAAATATAACTAATATCAGAAAATAATAAACCACATAGAATAGAACACAAGACACATAGATTTAACGTGGTTCACCCAATCCCTGGGCTACGTCCACCAATAGCGAGTCCAATATTATTATTATCCAGTGATTACAACCTGATTACAATCCGTAATCCCTTACAGTCCAATTCTGCCGCAAGTACTAAAATCATACATAATGAAAAATCCCTAACCCTAAGCCATATTATACAATATTTTCCTGCTTTAGGGTTAGAATGAGTTATAAGTAGTCGGCCTAAATAACCGAAAAATAGTCGGCCTCAAAAAAATTTACAGAAAAAGTGTACAGTACTTTCCTGGATAGTACTTTCCTGATTAGTCACCATAAGCTAACAATCTCCCACTTGGTGATTGATCAGTATCCACACTATACTAAAAAACCTCCCACTTGGAGACTAATCCTGTAGCAATACCGCTACCCACATGAGGCTCCCACTGGATTGAACCACCTTGGACTCAGCTGTTCCTTTATTTTGTTTAGTCTAGAAGACCAACTGAAGCTGAACATGAGTTCAACTTCTCCCTGGTTACTACCTTTGTAAACATATCTACTGGATTATCATCAGTATGAATCTTTTCTAGCCTTAACTGTCCATCATCCAAAATTGATCGAATAAAATGGTACCGCAACTGTATGTGTTTTGTCTTTGAGTGCAAAGCAAAATTCTTTGCAAGATGAATGGCACTTTGGCTATCTGTATGTAGAAAATTATCCTTTTGTGGATGTCCCAATTCTTCCATGAAGAATTGAAGCCATATCATCTCCTTGGCTGCCTCTGTAGTAGCAACATACTCTGCCTCTGTAGTGGATAAAGCAACCACCTTTTGTAGTCGAGAAATCCAACTCACTGTTGTCCCACCAACAGTAAATATATAACCTATAGTACTCCGCCTGCTATCTATATCTCCTGCCAAATCTGAGTCAACATAGCCTTGTATAGTAGTAGTAGAACCCCCAAAGTGTAAACACTTACTGGATGTGCCTCTCAAATATCTAAGAATCCATTTGACTGCATTCCAATGCTCAATACCAGGGTTACTCATATAACGGCTAACGACTCCCACTGCGTGTGCAATATCTGGCCTAGTACATACCATAGCATACATTAAGCTCCCTACAGCTGAAGCATAAGGTACCTTAGACATTTTAGTCTCTTCTTCTAGTGTATTGGGACACATATCTTTAGTCAATTTCAAATGACTAGGCAAAGGTGTGCTGACAGCTTTGGCATTTTCCATAGAGAAACGTTGCAACACCTTCTCAATATAATCAGCCTAAGATAGAGACAATTTCCTATTTTTTCTATCTCTACAAATTTTCATACCAAGGATTTGTTTTGCTGCCCCCAAATCCTTCATAGCAAAAGATTTTTCTAACTAGTGTTTCAACCCCTTAATGTGATTCATGTTAGACCCAGCTACAAGCATATCATCAACATATAAACATAAAATAATGTAGTTGTCATCATCCAACCTCTTAAAATAAACACAATGGTCAGAATGACACCGACTATATCCACGCCCATTCATAAAAGTGTCAAATTTAATATACCATTGCCGAGGTGCTTGCTTCAAGCCATATAAACTTTTCTGCAATCTACACACCAAATTCTCCTTACCCTTGACCTCAAATCCTTGTGGCTGAACCATATATATTTCTTCATCCAAATCACCATGAAGAAAAGCTATTTTAACATCAAGCTGCTCTAAATGCAAATCTTCAGTAGCCACAATACTTAAAATAGTACGAATAGAAGTCATTTTAACAACTGGAGAAAATATCTCATCAAAATCAATACCATGTTTCTGTGAAAATCCTTTTACGACTAATCTGGCTTTAAATCTTTTCGTACCTCCATCCTCTTCTTTTATCCTGTAAACCCATTTATTCTGTAAAGCCCTTTTACCTGCAGGTAACTTACATAAATCCCATGTCTGATTTTTCAGCAAAGAGTCCATTTCATCTATCATTGCAAACTCCCACTGAAGCTTTGTATCCACCTGCATAGCTTCATTATAACATTCAGTTTCACCAGCATCTGTTAACAAAATAGAATACAAAGATGGAGAAAATCTTTCTGGAGGTCTACTTAGCCTTGTTGACCATCTAACACTCACTGGGGTGTGTGGTATTTGTTGTTGCTATTGTTGCGGAGCATAAGGAACTACTGGAACATGAACTTGTGGAGTATCATCTAGTACTACATAGTCATTTTCTTTCTTCTCATGCTGCAGCAACAGATCTTTGTACAATACTTTCTCATTGAATATGACATCCATGCTTCTTACAATTTTATGATTTTCAAAATCCCAAAGCCTATAACCAAATTCATCAATGCCATACCCAACAAATACACATTTCTTTGACTTAGCTTCCAGCTTGGTTCTATTTTCAGAATCTATAAGTGCAAAAGCTTCACAACCAAAGGTTTTGAGAAAAGAATAACTCACCTTCTTACCACTCCATGCTTCCTCTGGAATACCATAGTCCAAAGGAGTAGAGGGGCCTCTATTGATTAAATAAATAGCAGTGTTCACTGCCTCTGCCCACATATTTTGGGCAGCTTAGCATGCAACCTCATACTCCTTGCACGCTCCATTATTGTCCTGTTCATGCATTTAGCCACTCCATTTTCTTGTGGAGTCCTTGGTATAGTTTTTTTCCTACGAATACCATTAGAGGAACAATATTCTTCAAATTCTATGCTGCAATACTCACCACCATTATCAGATCTGAGACATTTTAACTTTTTACCAGTCTCATTCTCAACCAAGCATTTCCATTTCTTAAAAGTTTGAAATACATCAGATTTCTATCTAAGGAAATAAATCCATACTTTTCTTGTTGCATCATCTATAAATGTAACATAATACAAAGAGCCACCAAGTGAAGATACCTGAGCTGGTCCCCATACATCTGTATGCACAAGCTCTAATCTCTCATTTTTCTTTTCCTTCCCACTCTTCACAAAACTAACTCTCTTTTGTTTTCCATAAACACAACTTTCACAGAAATCCATATTGACACATTTCAGACCAGGTAAAACTTTCTTTGAATGAAGTAATTTCATACCTTTTTCACTCATGTGCCCGAGTCTATTGTGCCACAGTGCTGTGTCAGAATCTACAACAATAGTTTGATGTTCTTCCTGCTCAACTACAGCCACTGTTCCTGAACATTCATTATCTTCTGAAACAATTAAAGTAGAAGGAACAGTATGACCTGTACAAAGATATAAGGTGCCTACTTTCACACCTTTTGCTACTACTAAGGAACCTTTTGAAACCTTCTAATTTTTATCATTAAAACTAACTGTGCAACCCTCATCACCCAGTTGCCCTGCTGAAATTAAATTCCTACTCAGCCTTGGAACATGTCTTACCTCTTGTAGTAGCCAATGATTCCCATTCTGCAACTTAATCTTAATTTTTCCCTTTCCAACAATCTGACAGGGTTCATTATCTCCCAAATAAACTAGCCCAAAATCCCCTTGGAAATAATCAACAAAATAACTTCTATGGGGTGTAGCATGAAATGAAGCGCCAGAATCTAAAACCCATGAATCATCAATACTTTCTAAGGACAAGAGCAAAGCATCCTCCTCAGATTTGTTACTTACCACATTTGCCTCCTTGTTTCCATCATTTTTGTCTCCTTGATCTTTCTTCCGAGACCAACAATCTTTCTTCTTACGACCTGGTTTTCCACAGTACCAGCAATCATTTGGCCCTTTAGATTCGGACCTCTTTCCCTTTGATTTTCCTCTTGATTTCCCACGATTTCCAGAGTTGTTTCCTCTATCTCTTGTTCTGCCTCTGCTTTCTGTGTTCAATACACTACCCGATGTGGATGCCCCTAAGCTTTTCCTACAAATTTCCTCACTCAATATAACACCAATAACATCATCATACTTTAGGGTATTAGAACCAGAAACAGAATTACTAACAGCCATTACCAAGCCATTCCAGCTTTCTGGCAAAGAACACAAAATCAAGAGAGCCCTAACCTCTTCATCAAAAGTAATTTTAACTGAGGTTAATTGACTTGTAACTATATTAAACTCATTCAAATGATCTGTAACTAATCCACCTTCTACCATTTTCAAATTAAATAAACGCTTCATAAGAAATACCTTGTTTGAAGCTGAAGGCTTTTCATACAACTTCGCTAGGGTTTCCATCAGATCTTTAGCTGTCTTTGCTTCAGTAATATTGAATGCCACCGATTGTGCCAGGCATAGATGAATACTCCCCAGTGCCTTCCTATCCAAAATATCCCAATCCTCTTGAGACATTGATTGCTCTTTCTTGGCTACTCCCTCTAGTGGCCGCCATAGATCCTTCTGATAGAGATAATCCTCCATTTGCATCTTCCATAACTGAAAGTTCTGCCCATTAAACTTATCAACCTTCACCCTACCCTCGTCTGCCATTTCTCCCACTTAACCGAGAGACTCTCCCACTAACTCGTGAGACCTGCTTCAGAGAATAGATGAAAGAACAAACGAAATAACCTCGCTCTGATACCACTTGTTAGGATTAACAAGGCAGAAATAACAATTATGTGCAAATATAACTAATATCAAAAAATAATAAACCACACAGAATAGAACACAAGACACACAGATTTAACGTGGTTCACCCAATCCCTAGGCTACGTCCACCAACAATGAGTCCAATATTATTATTATCCAATGATTACAACTTGATTACAATCCATAATCCCTTACAGCCCAATTCTACCGCAAGTACTAAAATCATACATAATGAAAAATCCCTAACCCTAAGCCATATTATACAATATTTTCCCACTTTAGGGTTAGAATGAGTTATAAGTAGTCGGCCCAAATAACCAAAAAATAGTCGGCCTCAAAAAAAATTTCCTTGGGGGCTGCGCCCCGAACCCCTGCTCTTGGGGGCTGCCACCCCCAAACCCCCGCTCAGGGCCCGGGCCGGCCCCGAACCCTGGCGAGGTCGGGAGGAAAAGTGTACAGTACTTTCCTGGATAGTACTTTCCTGATTAGCCACCATAAGCTAACAATCTCCCACTTGGTGACTGATCAGTATCCACACTATACTAAAAATGTAGTTCACTTGTTCAAATTGGTTCAAATTAGTACAGGAAAGTGCATGTAGGTACATTTGGGCTCAACATGATTAATTTCAGTTCAGAGGCATAGTTAACCAAATTCAAGACTCAAAAATGTTATCTTGGCCTATTTGATTTATTTTTATAAGAATTGTAAAGTTCTTTCATCACCAGGTGCAAAGGATGTGAAAGATTAGTGAAAACATTAGCACAACAAGTTTGATTGTTCTGGCAGTTTTATATACCTCTACTTAGAGATGCATAACTTTTTCCTCAGACAGAATTCGCTCAATCGCTCTAGTTAAGTTGTGCAAAATTAGGAATGAAAAAACATATCAAAAAATGAAGGAAATCCAATGATAGAATAAATATATATGGCCTCCGCACCAAGACCCAATTTGACTATCATGAAAAACCCACATAGCATCAAGAATATTTTTATTTATGTCTAATGTATTCATATGCCACATGTCAAAGGATATTTACATCTACATTTTGATATGTTATATACCTTCATTATCATCCTTATAGCTATAATGTAGATAAAAAAAAATTTGGGCTTAATAAAGAGAAATAATAAAAGGAAGAAGTCATCGAAAGGAATATGGAAGAGAAAAGGAAAAGAAAATATTAATTAATAATCTTTTCAAGGAAATTAGTTACAACAACCAAAAAAAGGCTGGGAAAGATTATTTATTATAAAAAACATTGGAGGAAAGGGGTTATTCTTTTTCTGGAGGAGTCTTTGTGCTAGGATAAGAGAGGAGAAACTAATTTTGATTTCTATATTGTAACAAAGGAAAGAAGAAGGGAGGATTTTCATTTTCAGGGATGGATTTTATGCAGGATTGAATGGTCTTTGAGGCATGTTTTTGGTATTTGTAAAAAGAAGAGAATGCATGTTAAATCTTTGAGTTTAAGTATATTTTCTTTGATTGGAGATGATCTTTGATTTATCCCAATCATTTCAGATGTTGTCCTATTCATTTGAAATGCGTATGTGTTTGTTAAAATCTTTAAATTTTATTTCCTCATATATCTGAAATGAAATCTTAATATTTCTTTTGTTTCCTTGAAGTTGGAAGATTAGACAAATGGCCTTTGTGCCTTTAATTTAGTTTTCTTTAAACTCATTAAATCTATAATCACATTCATCCAATGTTGATGGATGAATGTTAGTTTCCCTTTTTTGTCTTCGGGTTAAAGGCAGAACAAGTTATTTGATTCTTTGCAAATCATTCGGAGGTAGTTGTGCATTGAAACACAAGCAGAGAGAACTTTTATATAATTGTGGCAAGTGACTCAACTATTGTGTTGCAATTTTTTCTTTCAATCTTGGGTGTTTAGGAGTCATTTTGTGGTGCAGGAGCACCCTTTTAAGGGCTCCCACCATCACCAATTTTGTTGTGTCAACTTTCTTAATGAAGGCTTGTAATTAGAATAAAATTTTTTAACTCACTTGGTGTGTAGGCCTAGTGGAGGTCCTAGAGTCATGGTTTGATCTTCCAATTTGTTTGTATAGTGACTCAAGGCATGATGTCATCCTAAGGTCACTACTTCTTTAGATTGTTCAAAGTCTTAAATAGGGGTTTTGGGAAGTTCTAGTACAAGTGTGCCTTGTAATAGACCTAAGAATGGTCTTAGGAGGTAGAGTGAGAAAAATTTTCTCGAGCAAGAAAAAGTTGCTCAAAAAGTTGCTAGCAACTTTTCAAAGTTGCTTAAATTTTTTTTCCTATGAAGGTCTAAACCTTACCAAAGCGGATCTAAGCCCTAACCGAGCTCTAACCCCAAGGAGGAGACTATATATGACCTGAGAAATCCTAATTCAAGGGTTGGAAATCATTGTGTATGGCCTAGAGTTCAAAAGACATGACTGTGGGGTGAAAGCACAAACCTGTGTCGCAGTAGAGGACAAACTAGGGGGTTTCGGCCGGAGGGGTTTCGGCCGAATAAGGTTCGGCCGAAGACGTTTCGGCCAAACCCATGTGGCGGATATGAGGCACCAAGTGGTGCCAATGTGGCAAGAATGGTTCGGCCGAACCATGGTCGGCCGAACACGTTTCGGCCGAAACAGGTTCGGCCGAACAGCCGGAAAACTATAAATAGGCGAAAATTGCCCTCCTGAGCTCATTTGTTCACTAGCGGCTTCCGGATTTGGAGGAGGGCTTAAGAGGGTTTCGGCTGAACGAGGTATGTTTTTTTTTTTTTTTTTTTTTTTAAGTTTTAATAGTTTTATTATGTTTTATTGTTTTTTAATTTGTTTTTTTTAATTTAAATAAAATAGTTAATTTATTTTTCTAATTTAAATAAAATAGTTAATTTGTTTTTCTAATTTAAATAAAATAGTTAATTTGTTTTTTTTAATTTAAATAAAATAGTTCGTTTGTTTTTTTACTTTAAATGAAATAGTTAATTTAGTTTAAATTTAACATAGTTAAGCATAGTGAAACATAGTTAACATAGTTAATCATAGTTAAACATGTAGTTAACATAGTTAACCATAGTTAAACTTAATAACATAGTTAATCTTAAGAACATAGTTAATCTTAAGAACATAGTTAACCATAGTAAAACTTAATAACATATTTAACCATAGTTAATCTTAAAAACATAGTTAACATAATAAACATAGTTAATCATAGTTAAACTTAAGAACATAGTTAACTATAATCCTAACTTTAATCCTAGAACCCTAACATATTATAGATAATCCTAACACAAATTGTAACCCTAAACCTTGATCATACTCGTAATTGTAACCATTAACCTTTAACTCTAACCTTAACAATTTAATCCTAACTATAACCCTAAATATTAATTGTAACAATAACCAAAACCCTAACCCTAACTATAATCCAAAGTCTAACCGCAATTCTAAGTGTAACCATAATTCTAACCCTAACCCTAAACAAATTTCTAACCCTAACCATAAACCTAACCCTAACATTAAACCTTAACACTTAATCCTAAATGTAAATGTAACTATAACTATAACCAAAAGCCTAAACCCCAACCCTAACTATAGTCATATACTCATTAAATGCTAAACCCTAACCATAAATGATAAAATATAATTAGAAATGGTAAACCATAATTATAAACCTAAACCAAATCCTAACTATAAAATTTTAATCTTAACATTGATCCTAAGCTTGATCCTAACACTAACCACAATCAAAATCCTAACCCTGACCATACTACTAACCACATGATGTATTTACCCTAAGCTTGATGATATCCTAATCCTACGCCCCAATCAGTGAACATGTAATTAGTGAACATAATTAGTGAACATTATTAGTGAACATAATTAGATAATTAGATTTAACTTAACCCAACTATAATTATGTATAATTATATTCAACATCAAGAACCTAATCTCAACCTTAAAAAACCATAAATTTGTAAACTAAAACCCAATATAAATACTCGTGCAAATTAATCATAGTTATAACCCTAACCTTAATTAGTCAACATAATTAGTGAGTTCATAATTACTAATCTAACAATTTTACTAATCTAATTCTAAGTGAACATAATTAGTCAACATGTAATTAGATAGCATAATTAGATAACTAATTACTAATCTAATTAGTGAACATAATTAGATAATTCTAGATAACTTA
The DNA here is from genome assembly GCA_027943335.1 of Chamaecyparis obtusa. Taxonomy (NCBI): domain Eukaryota; kingdom Viridiplantae; phylum Streptophyta; class Pinopsida; order Cupressales; family Cupressaceae; genus Chamaecyparis; species Chamaecyparis obtusa. Next base: position 191,207 of record BSBK01012063.1, read on the forward strand.
ACTAGAATATAATTAGTGAACATAATTAGATAACTAGAATAATTAGTGAACATAACTAGATAATTAGATAGCTTAACCCAACTATACATAATTATATTCAACATCAAGAACCTAACCTCAACCTTAAAAAACCATAAATTTGTAAACTAAAACCCAATATAAATACTCACATGCAAATTAATCATAGTTAATATAACCCTAACCTTAATTAGTGAACATAATTACTAATCTAACAATATTAGTGAACATAATTAGATAACATGTAATTAGATAACTAATTTATATGCATGTTTAAATTTATAGTTCATGTATGCACGTTTAAATTTGTAGTTCATGTATGCACGTTTAAATTTGTAACATGTATGTTTCTTAAATTTGTACATGTACATGCATGCAGTGATCTCTCTATATATATTCAGATTGTTTATCTATTACACATGGCATCCGGTAGAGCTTCCGTAGATTCTGGTGAGGCTAGTGTTCATGGGGGGGGTGGTAGTGCTCGTAGTCATAGCTCTCACACATCAGCTGATACAGTTGAGGCTAGACAGAAGTTATTTGCAGATACTATTGACAGATTGCGACGAGCACTACAGATTTTGGAGGAGACGTTAGTTTCATCCACCACTATCCCTAATAGGGATAGGGTGAATGTTATTAGAGATGAGATGTTACATATGATTGACACTGTTCAATCATACAACCCATATGATGAGATTAGTTCTCATGGATTCTATACTTCTTTGTCTCGCGGTGTCACTGGCACTGTGAAGTACAGCACCATTGATACACTTGTTACCACCCTTATGGTGAAGGGTATGTTTCCTCATTATTTAGATAAGAAGAAGGTGAGAGGATATATGGTGACAAGATGTGAGGATGATCTTGTGGGACCCTTCATATATCCTCGATGGTTGGCCTCGCAGCACAGGTGGCCCTAGAAGGATGAGCTGCCACTGTATTTCTGCAAACAATTATATGCAGAATTTCATTTGCATCTGGATGTTAATTATACAGATATTCCCAGTTATGTTGGGTAGGGGAAGGGTAGATTATATGACAGGTTTAGAGTACCTGATGCCCCTGTGCCCGCTAATAAGCGGGCAAGGGTGGGTCCAAACCTTTTGGTCGTACCAAAAGGTTTGGAAGTAGCAGGAGGGGTTGCGGCAGATGAGACGCTGAGGACTGATGTGTATTCTAGCATAGCTACTATCACCACATAGGTTCAGGAGATGTCATCTGATCATGTGCGAAGATATGTGTTACGTTCACATTCAGCCATTCCTACACCTACACAGCCTGGTGCATCATGTAGTGGTGGTGACTTATATGATATAGTTGACATACCATCTCCTCTAGAGGTTGTAGCTATATCAGATATGGACCATTTGCAACACACGAGTGCATGTTTATCTAGTGATTTACTTTCATCATATCAGACCATACAGATGCTTAGTGGGATGTCACTCGGGGAGGTTCCTGCATTTGTCAGGACATATAGTGCTCAGCAGACTACACCACCCATAGGTTCTCAGCAGTGTACACCACCCATAGGTCCTCAACAGACTACAGCACCCACAGGTCCTCCACCTACTGCACCACCCACAGGTCCTTCACCTACTGCACCACCACCTACAGCTCTTCATCAGACCACTCAGAGCACTTCATCAACACGTCGAGGTCGTCAGCTCTTTACTACATTGCTTACAGACATGGATATTGATCCTTCAAATATACAATGTGATTCAGGAGAGTTGAGTGCTATTGGTAGAGCATTAGGGGGTCTGATTGGTGTTGTTCCACCTGATGCACCTGGATATGGAGATTTACAGACTCCACGTGATCCTATCCCGCATGATACACAGGTATATCAAGATGTTTGTTCAAAAAATTAATTTTTCTATGATCATAAGTATTTAAAATTTATTATATATGTACATGATACATATGTGTGACATGTATTTTGTTTATTGTACACAGACATCAGGAGGAGGTGGAGTGGCATCAGGAGGAGGTGGTGCACCGACATCAGGTCACGGATATGGATAGGGCCCTAGTTGAGTGTCTATATTTCATGTGACATTTCATATTAGACATTTCATTTTAGACAATTTCATATTAGATATTTCATGGTTATATATCCAGTTACATGGTACATATGGTTATATGCTTATAGAGTTACATGTGGTATATGGTTACATGGTTACATATTTCATCTTTTAGACTTATTTTTTGTGTACACGTGTTAATGTATGTACATTATATATTATGCCATGTATAGTCAATGTTATTTCATCTTTTAGAATTATTTCATCTTTTAGACCTATTTTTTGTGTACACATGTGTTAATGTATGTACATTATATATTATGCCATGTATAGTCAATGTTATTTCATCTTTTAGACTTATTTTTTGTGTACACATTATTCTAATTAGTGCACATAATTATATAACTAATTAGATAACATAATTAGATAACTAATTACTAATCTAATTACTTTAATCTAACAAAATTACTAATCTAATTAGTGAACATAATTCTAGATAATTAGATAACTTAACTAACAATTACTAATCTATTTAGTGAGTTCATAATTAGATAACTAATGTTATTTCATCTTTAACTAACGTAAAATTAACTAATCTAACTAACATATAATTAGTTAACTAATTTGTTATTTCATCTTTAACTAAACTAATTAGTGAACATAATTAGATAACTAACTAGGTAACATAATTAGTGAACATAATTAGATAACTAATTACTAATATAATTAAGTTAATCTAACAATTACTAATCTAATTAGTTCAAACATAATTAGATAACATAATTAGTGAACATAATTAGATAATTAGATCTAACTTAACTAACAATTACTAATCTAATTAGTGAACATAATTAGATAACTAATGTTATTTCATCTTTTTAACTAACGTAAAATTAACTAATCTAACTAACATAATTAGATAACTAATGTTATTGAACATCTTTAACTAATGTAAACATAATTAGATAACATAATTAAAGATAACTAATTACTAATCTAACCGACATAACTAACTAATCTAACTAAAATTTTAACATAATTAAAGTAAAACATATAATTAACTAAAGCATGATTACATACATACATACATAAAAACATATTTTCTATATATATGAGCTCAAACATGAAACTTCAAGCTAGATAGAGTTCAAATATGAAAGTACAAGAGCTACAAAAGGAAGTTTATTCAGAAGCTTATAGAGTTCTAAAGCTCCTGATACATATAGTCTGGATCCTCTCTATCTTTTATTATCTCCAAAAGTTTTTCATGTTCTTCAATAGACAACCTCCACTTCTGAATTTTGACACCTCATTTTTTTGGCAATGCTTCGAATTGTAGCTTTGTTGCTATAACCAAGTGATTGTAATGTAGAACTTTTTTGTCAGACATGTATTCAACAAATTGAACACCATTTTTGTTAACCTTTTTTTGCTGATAATAGGTTCCTTAAATAATAACTGAACCAGTTGGATATGTCTGTTCATCATCATCTACAATTTGTTCTGTCAGCTTGTATTTTGCTTTCGTGCATCTTAGTAGATAATAATCTACACTTTCTATATTGTCAGGCTCCGCAACTACAGCAAAAATATCACCTAGATACAAATGTATTCTATTAAAATTAAACATCACTTAAATATGATAAATTAAAATTTAATAAAAGAATATGTATGTGCATGCACCTGTAACAACTAGATCAGAGACACGCTCATAATCAGCTGAATATATAGGATCATGAATGTTTATGTTAATGTCATCATCTTCATAAGGAGGCATTTTGATTAACTCCTTCATATCCCATCGTGAAACATATCCATTTGCAATATTCTCACATTGACTTAATGGATTGTCCTCAATGCAGTGAGCACAAAAACATGATTTTTCTCTAACTTGAATCAAAATAGGCTTGTGTTGTCCTGTAGTGATCAATTGATGTAAACTTCTAATACCAACAATTCTTTGACAATTGTAAGGATTAGATTGGTCTATATCTATTACAAATATGAAACAAAAGTTGTACATTTTTAAATCAGTTCAATTGTGAAAAGATTGACATGAACACAAAATTAAAATTTTATGTAACAAAATATAAATTACCTTTCACTTCCCAAAAATAACGTTTGTTGTATTTGGTGTCCCGAGGAGCAAAATGACTTTGACACCATTCAATAATTTTCTTTGAATTGTCTATCATGTTACCTATGTATATTTTTGAATTATCAGTTTAAAGAAAATACATCTAAGCTAAAATTTTAAATTATTTGAAATTCATATATATATGTTGAACATCATGTGTACTTGCAAGTTCATGTTGGCAAAGTGCACGCTTCACACATGCTCCTACTCCATCGTGCTCTCCTTTTCCATGTCCACTTTCAAAGAAGTTCCACAAAAATTTAACATTACGTCTAGCATGTTGCACGGCTAGCCAATTAAAGGCTTTTGCAGATTTAAATTGTCCTGCAAAATTAAGTTGCACATGTGCATACATACATGTCATCCTTTAATGATTTAAAAAAAAATGAAATGAAAATAAAAATAAATTGAAGTATCAATACACATACCTGCACAACCATCTGACCAAATCCAATGTTGCGAAGCCTTTATCCCACGATTTGCAATGTCTTCAAAAAACATTGCAAAACAATGAGCCACATAGCTCCTATCATGAACCTTATCATCACTGATATAGAAATGAACCTCCTTGATGATAATGTGTTCATTTGGATCGGGACTTTGTACCTCATTCAAATCATATTGTGCATGTCTATAGGTCACTTGCACAAATATTGCAACCTGATCAGAATGATAATATTGAGCTTGAAGCTCTTTTTGAGGGGAAAATGTATAGTTCTCAGCAAAATCTACAATTGAAAGAATACAACCAGGTGGAAAACAATCTTTCGAATCATGAAACTGTTTAGCTTGCCATCGTACACCATGACAATGCTGGATATGTGGATAAATGAGAGTAGGAAATCTGGTCATAAACTCAAGGTAGGGCAATTCACTCTCCTTCAAAATAATTTTTTTGGATTCATCTCCACTCCTTGTTTGATATGTCTCATATTCAAATCTTTTCCACAAAATTGGTGTTGAAACATTAATATTGTCAATTTGCAATGGAAATTTATGCAAATCTCCACAATCACTGCATGCATTCTTTATGCACTGTACTTTGAACTCATCTGAATCTTCTAATTTATCACATAAAATAGATTTCACAAATTGTGTCGTACTTCCAGGGATGACCATATTTGAATAAAGAACTGCCATAACTTTTTTATATGATTGCAGGTATAGATGAAACTCAACATGATTTCGACAACAACAAGTTTCACGAACCTTATTTATGCATACAAAGCAAGGGCGCAACCTCTCAAACATTCTCTGACATATTTTCACATCTGAAAATTCTTTCTTGAATTCTTCAAATAATTCACTTTGTGTTGTATCTATAAAATGTTTTGGATGTGCAATTTTCATACCAGTCTCTTCATCTTTCATCTGTATTGTATTTCTTCTATTAGAAGAAACACGAGAGTGAGCGGTCCAATATTCAATGACTAGTTTTTTTACATCTTCAAAAATTTTGTCTTTTCAAGGAAGCCTACAAATACTTACCCAATTGTGTTCAATGTTTTCATCTAACATATTTCTCTTCCTGATATATCTTTCAATAGTTCTTCTAGATACATTCAGTAAATCAGAAATTGCATTCACTTGCTTTCTCTGTGTCAACCTCGTACTAGATAAAGTAGTCATAATTGCTCTACGTGCAGCACTTAAATCAACTCCTCGACTTGAGTTATTAATGCTATTCAATGCATCTTGCAAATTTTGAACTATTGTTCGATTTACATTGTCTCTTGAGTTTTTCTTGTTGTCAACACCCAACAACTCCAAAATAGGAGTCATTTCTTTTTTCCTGAATAACTTAACAAATAATTGAGCTCTTCCAACCATACTTTTATTTTCAAAGTATTCATCCCAAAGTTTTTTGCAATGATTTTTAATTGTACTTTCAGATAACATTTCTTCTGATGAAATTTGACTGAAAAGTGAATCCTCATTCATCTCATTCAAATTGCCCATGCCAAAAGATATATTTCCACCTCTGGAACTACCAATTTGTTCCCCTGTTTCAGTTGCATCTTCTTGAATATCAATAGGTTCTTGCTGATCTTCTTCAATATCAATAGATTCTTGCTGATCTTCTTCAATATCAATAGGTTCTTGCTGATCTTCTTGAACTTCAACAGGTTGATCTTGATTATCTGTTTTCTAATATTTTTTGTCATCCTTTGTTCGATCATATTTTCTAATTCTATTTCTTTTATTCCCCATTTGCAAAAACTGTTCAGATTCAAGTTTTCCAAAGCTTTCACAATTCTTCAATTCAATATCAGAGCTTAAATCTGTAAACCTGTATATCAAATACTGACAAAAATCCTGTTAACAAAAAAAATTGAATAAAATTAAAATCATAAAAATCATTAATAACTATAAATCTACAATAAATTTCACATGTAATACCTAAATATCAAATAAAAAGCATTAATAAATTAAAAAAAACTATTAAAAAACACTTAATTTAAAATAAAAACTATTTAAATCTTACAAATAAAATTAAAATAATTGTTCACCAAAAAAATGAATAAAATTAAAGTCATAAAAATCATTAATAAATATAAATCTACAATAAATTTCACATGCAATACCTAAATATCAATAAAAAGCATTAATAAATTAAAAAAAACTATTAAAAAACACTTAATTTAAAATAAAAACTATTTAAATCTTACAAATAAAATTAAAATAATTGTTAACAAAAAAAATGAATAAAATTAAATTCATAAAAATCATTAATAAATATAAATCTACAATAAATTTCACATCCAATACCTAAATATCAAATAAAAAGTATTAATAAATTAAAAAAAATATTAAAAAACACTTAATTTAAAATTAAAACTATTTAAATCTTACAAATAAAATTAAAATAATTTATAAATCTCAAAAAACTTTTTTAAAAAAAAAATCATTTTATATAAAAAACTAAAAAATAGCAATTTTATTAAAAAAGCGGGTAAAATTGAAATTTAGGCACTTAGCTCACATGTGACCGGGTTTGGTCAGGAAACCGCTCGTGGGTTCGGTCGAACCTGGTTCGGCCGAACTCCAGAGGTTCGGCCGAAATGGGTCTGGCTGAACCTATCGCTGTGGCCTCCCACATGGCAGGCAAGTAAGCAAAAATTGGGATGACTTAGAAGTTCTCACTTCTGGGCTTCGATTCTCTATCAAAATTTACCTTTCTTTAAAATCTAAAAATAGGGTTTTCTAAAGCTCGGAGTCAGGATTATAATCATATAATTTTTATCATGTTTTGATTCCATATAATATATTATAAATTGAAATTACTTCAAGTAGGTATTTTAACATTTAAGAACACACTCGTTCAAAAAATATTAAAACTATCAAATCATGTCAGAAAAATTAAAACTTTATATTTAACACTAGAGGAGAGAGTCCTCTTCAATAATATGTAATTTTTTTTTTAAATGGTGTAGATTTGATAGGAAAAAGTTAACGCGGACTAAAAACTATTGATTTCGGGTAACACCAACTTTGGATAGTTATAACAGACAAAATATATACTGAAATGCAATCTTTCTTTTTTTATGCACTAGCTATACATGTCATCTAAAACATATTATGAAATCGGAGTAAAAAAATATTATTTGCTTAAAATTTGATAATGCGGACTAGACCCTAGATTTTCAGCATATTTCAGCAATAAAAAAATGGACTTCAAAAATTTAAAAACTATGTCAAATTTTGTTCAAATTTTTTAAAAAAAATTATACGTATAAACTTCATCAAATTTTACACATTTCATTAGTTTACATCATCTTCAAATTCTAAACACAAATGCCACTTTTATATCGTCAAAGTTTAAAAATTTGTATGTTGTTGTCCATTTCCTTTATAAAAGTGTGACACAGGTTTGTACTTTTACCCTGTGTCTGTAAAAATGTGTGATAGTCAAACTTTATGACATGATTTGATTTTTTAATGAATTACACATAGTATATTAGACATTGTACATTTGATTTGTTTTTTTTACTTCCATTTGTGTTTTTTTAGAGTGTTACTTTGTTCATTTGTGTGTATAAAAGTTTTTGTTTTGAATCTGCCAGTCCCCTATCTAGTTTGAAGGGTTTTGTAATGTAGGGCCTATAACTTCTATCCCCACCATGGAAACACCATGGAACTTTGGGATATGGTAGTATAGACCCCACCCTATACATACATGCAAGTAGGGCCCTGGATTGTGAGTGCAAGCTATTTAATGACTAGGCCCTAGGCGATGCTAAGCAGTGCCCGACTAGGTGTGGTCAGCCTTTGAGAAGCTCTAGAGGACAAGGGAGAAAGTTTCAAGACAACTCCTTTGGAGGATTTAAAAAGGGGTGAATGAAGGATCAATGGTGTGTAGGAGAGATCCCAACCAATCCATTTGAGGTGTCAAAGCAAAAGGATTGGCCCTGTGACTCAAACAGGCCTAAAAAGTCCTAAAAACCCTCATTTTTGGTTGAGGCATTGTACGGACATTTGGTGCCCCAAAACCCTAAAAATCCTTGAGGGTTGGGAAATTTAATATAGGTTCTTTTGGAACTCTAGCCTTTTTTCTATGGAAGAAGTGCGTCAAAATCCCTTAAAACCCGGAGGGGAGGCCTAATTGGGGCTCTTTCTAGTAGGCCTAGTTTGGGAAGAAAATTTGAAATCAGGTATCAACCCATCTTCACCAACACCTTGGAGATGCTTTATTTGATGCAAAAACACATTGGAAGTCAACATGTCCCTTTTCAAAGCCTATGGAGTTGATTAAGCCTTAAAACCCCTTATTGGTCTATGTAAGGGAATGGAGCTAGAAAGAGTGCGAACAAGCTAGGTGGAAGGAGAGTTTAATATTGGTGGTAAGATTGGGCTAGGTCAGGGGATCCTATCAGGAAGAGGAATCCTATAGACCATAGGGTGTGTGTAGTGGACACTAGGATCCAAGTTAAGGATCAGGGAGCATAGACTAAGTTAGTCTATCCCAATCTCCCCATCATTTTGTGTAGGTCTTTTGAGAAGACAAATCTGTTTACCAAAAAATAGAAATTTTTTTTTCATATCAACCATTAGATTTTCCTGCTTATTCTTCTTCATTTATTTTTCCTCTTAAACCTTCCTTGGAAGTTGTCTCAATAACATGTTTCAATTCCATCCTTTAGATCTTCTCCAAATTTTGTCAGTCATCGATCTCATAACAAACTTTATCCTCAATCTCGAAATCATAACAATTTCTAGCTCATCATTTTCTATCGGCTAAACTAAGCATTTAATACTTTCATCCATACTCAGCTAGTAAATAAATGCATCAGTGAATACTGTCGCTTGGTATATACTGAAGCACTTCATTGACCAACTACATTTCCTTGTACAATTTTGCTTCCTTCTTCATAATAGATTAATGCAACATAATCAAGTCAACAATACGAGATCATAGACTCATCAATAAGTTACCCAAAGTCTTCCTTATCCTCATTTGTCATATCCATCTTTCTCCATGTAGATATCTCAATTCTTCATCTTTTCTCTCTTTTTACAAATGTTTAGATATTTGTAACTAACATGATAAGTACTGTCAAAACTAGTTGACATCAATGACAACATAATGACTGATTTAATTATCTTACATATCATTCCAGTAACTCAGTTATCTCTAATCATTGATCTTCACGTTATTCAGGTATTCAATTAGTTGTAGTTCATCAGAGAGAGGGGTTAAAATCTTAAGGATATCTTGGTTGTTCTTTTCATGGAGATTTTTGGAGAAGAACTTATGATTTGAGAGAGAGGGTTTGTGAGCATAATTTTTTAAGGATTTTTAAGTTAACTTGTTTTGGGGAGAGAGTCATATATGGAAGTATCAAGGGTCAAGAGATGGATATGTTTTTGTGTAATTGGTTTTTCTTTTCCGTGGATATTTCTGAAAGTGGAGGGGGTTCAAATGGTGCATCTCAAGTTGAATTTATTTTCCTCTCTTGTCTCCTTCCTTCTTCATTGGTTGAATCTTCATAGGACTTGAGGTATGGATTGAATTTATTGATTAAATTATTTATCTAATATAATATGGATACATTTATATTTTATCATGATTTATTATATATTTACTTTCAATTTCTATATTTATTTAAATGTTTTGAGTTTATTTTTGTGAAAATAGCCACATGTTTTCCTAGGGTTTTTAGCAACCCATTTTTGTATATTTGTTATTTGAATAATCTAAATTGAGTCTTTAGTTCATCCTAGTTTGTTTTCTAGAAGGGAAATTTAGGGATCTAAAATGGGTATCTCTCCAATTTCCTTTTTAGGGTGGAATTAATTTCCTATTCTTTACATTTTATCAAACTAAATCTCTCCATTCTAGGTTCCGATTTTATAGTGAATTTTATCTGAATGGAACATACTATAAAATTCATTTAAAGACCTTAATTTGATATCAAAGATGTTACTATGTCTTGTATTTCATTTCCCATTGTTTTAGTGTATTTTAATTATGTTTTTTGAAAATTACAACCATGTTAGGGAAGGTAGGTTTGAATCCTAAGTACTATTTTCTATTTTAGAACAGATGCCAAAACTTTCTTTCCCACAATTGGATCTTCATAAAAGTTATATATAAAGTCTATAATGATGTTTTATTGAATCTCACTAAAGCGATTGTCTTAATTTATGGTTTTGTGGAATTTATGAGTTATTTTTTATTGATAACTATTCTTGGTATTTAACCATTATTAGAAATAAATGAATTTTAAAAGCTATCAAGTGCTAGAGGTTGGTAGCTTACCAGAGGATTTTCAGGTCTTATTTTTTATTATTTTGGACCTTTATTATAACGAATATGGTTAATATATCATGTTGGTTCATTTTGATGCTTTCTTATGTTCTTTGAATTCAATTTGGATGATAGATTAGAGTTTAGGATTGTCTAGTGGATTAGAAAAACTAGTGATCACCTAAACCTAATCAAATGGTAATATGATAGTTTAAAGGAATGATTTATGATTTGATGTAAAAAAAAATATTGGTGCATTTATGATGTTTCATTTATGGGTAAGAATCTAGGTACACTGGGTGAGTGGCTCACAGTGGGTGTCAGGGCACAAAGTGGTTACCAGTAGGATCCCATTTGTGAGATTCTTAATAAAGTGAAAATATTAATAAAATTAAATTGGAAGGGGGGATAGACATACTAAAAAAGATATTTATGTTTGGTTCCCATATGACTGTTGGAGTACCAGGGTCCATGTGAGTGCTAGGAATGATCCCAGTGAGGGGGTACTGGAGTCCATGACTATAACCCTTAGGAATGATCCCAATGATGGGGTAAAAGGGTCTATGACCGCTAGCAATGATCCCAACAAGAAAGGCTATACGATCACACTCACCTAGCTTATACTCTAGAGATCCTTACTTCTTGATTTGTGATGCCTCTGGTAGTCCTGTTTGATTTATTATCCCTGTGATTTGTGTTTTTTTTGTGGGAAGGGTTGAAGCCACCTTATTTATTCCTTATTTGTTACCTCTTGCATGGGTCTTGGTTTCTATCTCCTAGCTTGGGCTACTAGGCCTATTGGTTTCACATGGTTGGGTGGTTAATCTTTATTATATTGAGGTATTGTTGGTGGTCTCTTGGATGATCCTTGCCCATGTTCCTTTCTAGATCTTCTATTGAAGATTTTATATCTTATATTGTATCATGTTGAGATGTAATGCTCTAATGTATTCATGTATCGTAAAAAGTTATATGACGTGGCATAATGATGTAATTCTACTTCAAGAAATGTATAAGAGAATGTGTAGTTCTAAGTGAAATAAAGGGGGAAATATTATATTATGTGTTGAACATGTTATCATCATTAAAAGGAATTTGTTCATAATACTTTCTCATATCCTTCATATTATTTTATGATGTTCATCTATTACATAAATGATCTTAGATATATAGTTATGTGTTGATGTATAGGTAGTAAATTATTTATTATCTCTTAATGAAAGTAATTATTATGAAATGATAGATTAATAATTGGAATTATAAAAAAAAAGAATAGTTACAAATCAATAAATAAAGTTAGTAACATTATTTTAATGTTCAATAATTGGTTTATATTTATTTAGTGCATAAAGTTAGTATGGTTTAAAGAAGTACGTAAGATAATGCTTACCTTAATGAATACGAACACTTTCCCTAAATTATTAGAGAAAAGTGATCTAGATGATAGTTTATGTTTATGAAATCAATATGGAATAAATGATATGAAAAATTAAGTTGTTAGATGATTAACTTATGTTTAATGAAAGAAATGAGTTTGAAACATTTACCTTGGTGCATTAAAATTAACATAGACCAATAAAGCTTGTAATTAAATGAACACCTCAGGAATGTAAATAGATTACTTTAGTAGAAACATTAGGGAATCTATGAGGAATTAGGATGATTTTATCAATTGAGTTCAATTTTATAAACAAGTGCATAATTATATTTTATAAATATCAAGTAACAATGAGTATTTTTCTAGATAACAAAGGGAAAAAAAATTGCATCTTTAGAGGTTTATGTCCTTTCTTCCTGGGTTCCCTACCAGGGGCATTACATCTGGTATTAGAGCCCTAGGTTGTCACACTCAGAACTTTGGGACTCATAGTTGTCCTATAGATAACACTTAATTCTCATAGTTACTTATTTTGATGTTTACCTTATGCTAGAGAACTTTAATACTAGACATGAAAGCTATATTTTTTGTATTCCTACTATATTTTTTTACATGAGTACACCATTTCTTCAAGAAATAATTTGTCTAATCAAATTAATTTTTTTTTTTTTTGCATTCTAGGATCCATATGGGTCAAATACATGTCATTATAAAATGGTAATGAATTCCTGATACTTGGGTGTCATCTTCTTACTCTAATCATATTTTAAGAAATTCTCAAAAGCAGTAGGGTAAGTTGTTTTATAGTTAATCCTATCTTTTGATCCTATCATGTTATCATATATTCTTACCAAAATGGTTTCAAAGTTGATTTGAAATGTTGTATACTCTACTTTCCTATAAATGCAAGTTGACTTGATGATTTGTGGTGTCTAACTATTTATACTAATTAATGTGAATTTACAAGTTAAACTTGAAGTGTTTTGTATTTCTAATAGGAAGAAGGACATGATTATAGTGGTACTCACTTTCATAGGGCTGAAAGAATGATAGTTTTGTAGGTTCATATAAGAATTGAAATCTTGTATTTCTTCCCTAAGAACTTAGGAAATTATGTAAATATATTTTCTTTGAAAATAGTGTAAAATGTCTAAAATTAGGTAATTTATTATATTCATAGATCTTACAAGAGTAAGAAGTATCTCCCTCTCATATACCTTCTTGAAGTAAGAAATTGAAGAGAAAAGAAAAAATCTATTGTTGATAATAAAATGTGTCTCTCACTTCCCTTTTTAAGGAATGATTTTTAAAGGATTAAAATTCTCAGGAAAAACAATGTGTCATTGAAATGAACATGCTTAATTGGAGGAAAACCTTGGGTAAAGGACCTATCTCTCCAAGGTTTTTTAATAAAGAGGATTATAGTACGCATTTCGTTGAGAGAAGTATTCTATTTATATGGTAAGAATTTTGACTTATATGTGATCCATGTTATTTGTAAAGGCTAAGATAGTGTAAACCACCAATTATAGGGAAGGGTATGATGCTATGTAAATGAATTATTGTATAAGTATAAAAGAAAATAAAATAGACTACCTATCCTACAAAATTATAGTAAGATTTTCATTAAAATGATTTTTAGTAAGTGTAACTTTTTCTAGAATCTTAGTGAGAGGTTAAGATCCTAGATGAACATTATAAAAATAAATTATTGTAGTAATTAGATATTAAGCTAGCATTTGATATGTGAATTGTGAGTATCAATTTAGTTATTACTAGTATAAAGGTGTGATGAGTCATTATAAATAGAATAGTTGTATGTTTATTAGAATAGATTTAAGTTAAATATTATATTTTTCTTAACAAGGAAATGCTAAAAGAATATTTATGCTTATGTTATGTTACATGAACCATATTGTTATTGCGTATAAGGATAATAATACATGTGGTTACTCAATACGATCCTATTAAGATAGTTATAAAATCTATGTGCATAAGGCTAATTGGTTGAAAGTCTTAGTAAAATATTTGCGATGAACTACAACTGATTGAATATCTGGTGAACTGAAGGAACAGTTATTAGAGATCACTGATGTAATGAAATTATATGTAAGATGATTAAATCACTCAATATGTTGTCATTGATGTCAACTAGTTTTGACATTACTTATCATGCTAGTTACAAACATCTGAACATCTGTTAAAGGAAGAAAAGATGAAGAACTGAGATATCTACATGGAAAAAGATGGATAAAATAGATAAGGTTAAGGTAAACATTGGGTAACTTATTAATGATTCTATGGCTTTATATTGATGACTTGAGCATGTTACATTAATCTATTATGAAGAAGAGATTTGAATTCAAACAAGTCAATGCGGTTGGTAATTGAAGATTTGTCTATACACTGAGCCAGTGCAGTGTATTGTTAATATGATTTATAACAATAGAGAGGGGGGGTTGAATTAGTTGTTCTCAGGTCCTGATGTATAAAAAAATCTCAAAAACTTTTCCTTAAATCAGATCCAATAACCAAAATAAACTTGGTCATCACTAATTCAATAATAGAAACATATAACAATGCAGTCCACTACCTAGCTGTAACTTAACTTGTAAAACACATAAATGTTCAAACCAAAACATTCACACAAGTATTAACACTAGGATTTATAGTGGAAACCCAATGTGGGAAAAAGCACTTTGTAACATGCTACTATTATTTTCACTCTTCTGAAGTGAGCTTGGTAAAAAGCCAACTCTATCAAAGGTTACAATACACACTGTCAGGTGTGACTCGGTTAAAGGATTTCAATCACCCTGTTAAAAGTGAGCCTAGTCATAGGACTTACATACACTCCATTAAAATGCAACCTTGTTCAAAAGGATTTAACATATGACTATTAGGTCAACCTCTATTAAAAGGATTTTGACTGATCTTCCAACATTCTCTATTCACCCATGCACTTGCATATCCAAATGCTCAGGTTCCCTTTATACTTTCCTTAATTAGGTTAACTCATCTTATGCCACTCAATCTCATTCGTAGATCTTAGGGTTAGGTTAGATTCATTGAATCTACCCGCTTCATGTTCTTCGACTCCTTTTCTAGAATCATCTCAAATCTCTTAAAGATTTACAATAAAACATTTTACAGTGCATTTAATGCTTTCAAACAATCAATAAATAAAGTCAACAAGTTTTACATAATCGAAGAATTCAATAATGTTAGCTCCAAAACTAAATTCTCTTCAAATATAAAATTGTTGATGCTCAGTCAATACCGTGATCAACTACTCGGTCTTCATGTAGAAAGCTCGGTCATTACTAAAAATGTTTCCTTGGCTTACACTGTCTTCCTCGGCAATTAACTATTGTTTGGTCGACACTAGAATTTTTCTTGGCATAGACTGACTCGGTCGACACTAACATTACTCAGCTTAAACATGATTTCTCCATTCTTTTCTTGGTCAAGCCTACCAGTTTAGTCTTCAGTCTTACTAGTATAAACAATACATTGTCTCATCATTGTACAACATAGTCAAGTACACTTAGTAGTATCAAGATAACTCAACCTTTCCCTTAGGTGCAATTGTTACCAACGTTGCCTAACCCCTTAGCAACACTCAGATAGATATAGTACTTTCCTAAGTAGCAAAAATCTTACCAGTTAAGGTTTGACATCAATGACAATACAACAATTATTTCAATTGTAGTTTCCAACAGTGTATACTGAGTGACAGTATAACTGAGTTAGTTATCCTCAATGCATTTCTATATTGACCAAGCATGGATGAAAACATTAAATGCTAAGAACAATTGACTGAATTTGATGAGTTGGAAATTATTATGATTCTGAGGTTAAGGATAAAGTTAGTTATGAGATGCACGATTGACAAAATTTAGAGAATATCTAAAGGATGAGATTGAAACGTGTTATGGACACATCTTTCAAGGAAGGTTTAAGTAGAAAAATGGACCAAGGAGATTAAGAGGCAAAATCTGATGGGTGATATAAAAATAGTTTATTTGTCTATATAAGAGATATGAGTTTCATTATTGAAAAATGCTAGACAAAAGGAGACTATAGAGATTTCACGTGAAGATTATATTCATGGATGCTTGATCAAATTTGTTATTGCAAGAATCAAGCTATAGACATTGCTGAGCATTGTAGAACTATTTACTGAGTGAAAGTAAGTTGAGAAATATTGAGGAAGTGAAGTTGATTAATGATTAGAGGATTTTATGAGCTTAGCATAGATCTAAATATTTGAAATTGAGTTGTATTTGAATCAGATCAGTACTGTATTAGTTTACCATTGATTCATAAAATCTCTTAACCAAGTGGACTTAACAGTCTTATTGTACTACCCTATGATAGTCATTGAATGTAAAGTATTATATTTTTGACCCCATAGTGAATGTTGGTCAAAAGTTAACCGTTAGTGATAAATCCTCTAACTAGGTCACACCTAACAGTGTGCATTGTAACCTTTAATAGGATTGGCTCTTCACCAAGCTAAATTTAGAAGAGTGAATTACTTTGGGTTACCGGTCCCAGGTGCTTTGCCCCTTAGTAGGGTTTCCACGTTAAATCATTATGCTATGTGTTATTTGTTATGATTTTTTTTCCATCATACTTTACATACTGCATAGTTTATTTAGTCAGTAATCACAATTGGATAATTATTGGTAGTCAGTAAAGTGGACAGACAGATTGATATTTTATGTTTTTGATTAAGTAAAATAGGTTTTATAGGGTTCTTGAAACCCACAAAAAAATAAAAGTGTCGATTAAAAGTATAGATTATAGCTAAAGTAGAGTGACCAAAGAAATAGGCCACAGGCAGGCTAAAATACAAGCATCTACAATAAAGAAAAAGTCTAAGTAGAGGAAAAAAGAAAGGGGTAGAAAAAAGGAACTAGGGAACAAGATCAGGCAAGGTTCTTGAGCATTGCAGCAACATTACTTTCTAGAATCTCCATCTTCTTTGTTTCATATTTTATCTTTTGGATATTGTGGGATCCTTCTTCAGCCAAATTTTTCTTTGCTCTAGCTCTGGTTCTCTTACTCGATCCTTCATTGGGCTTCTCCTTGTTATCCACTATGGTCCTCTTCTCATCCTTGATGTCCATCTTCTCTTCCATTTTATCTATAAGGAGCTTGATATTCTCATTGGAGGATTTGAGAATATTAAAGTTTTGTTATTCTATGCCTTTAAGGGTATCTTCTAGGCTTTTCATGCTTCTTTCCAAATGTTCAATCCTAGAATCCTGGCTATGCTTATACTTAGTGGCTCTATGATCCTTATCAACCATGCTCAAGACTTTATCCTTGAGGTCATCAAGTTCAAAGAATAGCCACTTTAAGTACCTGAACCAGTCCAGCATACTATTCTTTGCATTGTTTAGGAAGTTCATCTCCATCTCCCTGGCCTTGTCGCTAAAGACAACCAGTGCTGGGTCAATCAGATCCTCCTTCTAAATTTTTCCATCTATGTCCTCAAGGATTTTTGGTTTCATGGCTTGTATGATGATCCCCATCTGCACTGTGTTCATATTGAAGTTCCTCCACACTTTTTTTCCTTTTCCTGAGTCTTGACTTTGATACTCCCCAAACTAGTTTTTTTCTCCTGAGTTCTCTTGCAAATTAGGGGAATGGGTAGAAGGGTTACCCTAGTATTCATTGGGCTCCTCTATTTTAGGAACTTGATAACTATCTTTGGCACATGAAGGGGAGGGGGAGAGTTGTCTTCGCTAATGGTAAGGTCAACTAAGAGAAGGCCCAGGATTTCCCCCTTGTTATTAAATTTTGCCTCTTTGGCCTATGTCATCTTCTTACTGGTATGCCCCTTAGATTTTCCCTCCTCATCTATGATCATACCTTCATCATTATCATTATAATCCTTATTTGAGGGGAACTCCTTTTTGGACTTCTTTTTGGGGGGTTTTTCTTTTTTAATCGAGCTCGAGAATCTCTTCTTTGAGGAAGACCCTTGTTTCAATTTTTTGATCTCTTCTTCCTCTTTATCCTTAGAGTTCCTTCCCTTACTATTTCCTTCTAAGGGGATGTAATCTAACCCAGAAGCTTCACTCTTTTCATTTTTCTCTACAATCTCCTTTCCCAAAATTTGGGCTTTAAAGTATTCATAGATTAACAATAACATGCCCTCATGCAAAGTAGGGTTCAAAATGTTCTTCTCCCTAAAACCATTGATGTTTTCATTTATAGAAGAATAAAGATAGAACTAGATGGATACATTCATTCCATGCCTGAAGTGGTTCAACAACACAAAGTGAAAAGTCCTAATTCTATCAAACCTTGTGTCCAGAGTGACATAAGAGATTAGGGCCTTTAGAACATACTTCCACAACATTTTTATTCTCTCAGGCTGGTAGTAGGTTCCCATCTTCATAATAGCTTTCTTCTTATCCTCGTCTCTCACAAAGTCATTGACGACATTCTTAGAGATTTTGTGATCCTTGTAAAAATTTTTGCCTAATATGGGAATGCCAGTAACCTTGGAAATGACCTCCTCAGTAACACTAAAGGTCTTTCCCTCTATCTCCACAATGCCTTCATTCGAGGTTTTCAAAAATCTATTAGTAACCACCTTCTTGCTACCGTGAAGCCCTTCGATGAAGGTAGTGATTTCCCCTTTTTGCAGGGCATTCCAAACCTTGGTGTGTCTCTTCCACTTCAAACTCTCATTCTTGGGCTCCCTTTTGTTTCTTTCCCCAACCATTGCTCTAGCAAGGATATGGGCATTTCTTTGGTGTGGTCAAGACCTGTTGATGTCAAACCTTCTAGCAATATTTGTTATAAGCTTTCTTTTTTTTTCTTTGACCTGGAGTGCTATTCTTGGGAATGAAAGCCCAGAAAGCGTACTGGGGGGATAACCTTTCTTTTTTATATTACCAAGCTTCATAATTGGTTGAAATTATTTTGTAAGGTACATATTTGTATTTGGGACTATAGGATAACTGATCTAACTAATTCACCCCCCCTCTCAGTTATTCTAAAAATTGGTATCAGAGCGTATTGGTTTCTTGGAAGAAATTTTGATGGACTTGAGCAGAAAGATTACAAGATGTATAAGAGGGAAGTGTCGAAGCTAAACAAAGATAACTTTACCACATGGAAAAGCCAGATGAGACTTCACATATCTTGAATCAAAGAATATTCTATAAATTTACTTGACATGGCTACTTACAACCGACTGTTGGACCTTTGACTCTTTATCAGTTGAGAGACCGACATGAACACAATATTACTATGTTAGAGATTGTTGGTGCTCTATATAATGCTGAATTTGAGGATGTCAAGGATTGCACTACAATGAAGCAAATATGGGAGAAACTTTCTCTAGTTCATGGTGGTGATGTGAATGTGATGAGAGCCATAGGTGAAAGCTTGAGAGGCAAATTTGATGACATGAAGATGAAATAAGTAGAGAACATCACACAATATTCAAACCAAACCAAAGAGGTAGTCAATGCTATCGTAGGAGAAGGAGGTACTATTGATGAAGATACTATGGTAAGTAAGATATTGAGAACCTTGTTTCATGTCTATGAAATCATAATATCTCCTATTCATGAAATAAGGTCTGCACCTAATAGCACTCTTACTCTTGACAGTCTAATTAGAAATTTGACAACTTTTGAGCTAAATAATTTTGACAATAGTGTTGTATCAAGTGTTAGGTCTTCTTTTATGCCATCTCTTAAGATTGGTAAATATAGCAGTAAGCATAATATAAAGAATGAAAGTGATAGTAATACTAAAGATGTGCTTAATGAGCTTGAAGCACTTATGGTCCACAGACTGTAGAAAGGTAAAGGAAGATATAAGGGAAAGTTACCTTTAGCTTATTTTAATTGTAAAGAGGTTGGCCATATTTTTGCTAGATGTCCAAATAGGAAAGAGGAAGATAATGAATGATCTGGTGATGGAAATTTTGGTAGAAGGAATAATAGAGGAAACTCACACTACAACAGAGACAAGTGAGATTACAAAGATAAGGGCAAAAATACATGTTGCCTTGTTGGAGAAGATGGCACTGACACCGACATTGATGATGATATTGAAGTAGTATTTGTTGCAATGAAGGATCACTCAGAAGCGGAGGAAAGGTATGTAGAAACAATAATTATTCTAAAGTTAGTAAGAATGATACTTGGATCATTGATAGTCGTTGTACACATCACATGACTGGTGATGAAGATAAGTTTGATCATCTTGAGCATTATAATGGAAGATCAGTAAAAATGGAAAATGACACACCTTGTATGGTAAAAGGAAAAGATTCTATTTTTTTGAATGATATAATTAGATGTGATAATACATACAAGGTAAAAGGACTTAACTATAATTTGTTGAGTGTAGCACAACTGAATAACTTAGGTCACCGAGTTGCATTTGAAAGCAAGAAGGTGAAAATATATGATGAAAATAGAAATCTTGGTGGTACTAGAGGACAATCAAAATGTAATTTATTTTATCTTGACAATGTTGAAACTTCTTGTTTACTAGTGAAAAATGAAGATGCATGGTTATGGCATAAGAGGTTATGTCATGTGAATTTTGATAACATGATTAAGATCAATAGAAAGAGAAAAGTTAGAGGATTTCTGAGTCTAACCAAACCTAATCATGTTATGTGCCATCAATGTCAGAAAGGAAAGATGACCAAATATAGTTTTAAAAGTAAGGACTATTCATCTAAAGGTATTTTGGAGTTGGTACACACCGAATTATGTGGTCCTATGAGAACTCAAAGCTACTATGGTGATAAATACTTTATTTTATTTGTTGATGACTACTCTAGACTGATGATAGAAATTTTCTTGAAAGAAAAATCCAAGGCATTCAAACTGTTTAAATGGTATAAGGCTAAAGTTGAAAAAGAAACTAAAAAAGAATTGAAATGCTTAAGGTCTAATAGAGGAGGTGATTTTGTTTTTAATGAATTCACTAATTTTTGTAATGAGCATGGAATCAAAAGGTAGGTTTCTGCACCTAGAACACCACAACAGAATAGAATTGTAGAAAGGAGGAACCGATCTATTGTTGATTGTGCTAGAACACTGATGATTGAGAAAAATGTTGCACAAATGTACTGGAGAGAGGCAATTAGTACAAAATTTTACACCATGAACCAAGTTCAACTAAAGAAAGACACAAACAAGACACCTTATGAGTTATGGTTTGGATACTCACCGACTGTAAGTTACTTCAGAATATTTGGTAGTAAGTTTTATATTCTGAAAGATTATAGGAATGGTAAATTTGACTCTAAAGGTGATGAAGGAATACTTTTAGGATATTCTACTAAGATTAAAGCTTATAAATGTTTGAACAAGGCTACTAATAAAATGATAGAAAGTGCTAATGTAAGAGTTGAAGAGTTATCTAAAAATAATGATGAAGAAAGCATGACTGAACCGGAAGAATATGGTACATTTAATTATGTTGAAGATCCAACTTATCTACTGAAGCCATAGGCTAAGTCTACCGAGCATCAGTAAAATGCTACCGAGAATCAGGAAGAATCTATCGAGTAGGAAAATGAACCTGAACCAAATGATGAGCAGAGAAGAGGTCAAGTGCTAGCAATATTTCTTAGAAGACACCATCCAGAGAATCAAATCATTGGAGATAAGAAATATTCCATGCTGACCCGATGTAAGTTAAGACAAAAAACATGCTTAGTTTGTGAGTTTGAACCTAAGAATATTAGGGATGCACTTGAAAATGAGGAATGGATCAATGCTATGAGTGAGGAAATTGAACATATTGAGAAGAATACGACATGGACATTATTACCTAGACCGAAAGATAAAAATGTTATTGGTACTAAGTGGATTTTTAGGAATAAGTTAAATGAAAATGGTGAGGTCACTAGGAATAAGGCAAGACTTGTATGGAAGGGATAGGCACAAGAAGAAAGTATTGATTATGGTGAAAAATTTTCACCTGTTGCTAGACTTGAAGGAGTCCTTATATTACTTGCATATTCTGCACATAAGGGATTCAAAGTATATCAAATGGATATGAAATCAGCTTTCCTGAATGGAATTTATTGAGGAGGTCTACATAGAAAAACCAGAAGGGTTTGTTGATCTGAATTAGAAGAACATGGAATGTATACTGCACAAAGCTTTGTATGGACTGTTCAACAAGCACTGAGGGCATGGTATGAAAGACTACATGCTTATCTTATCAGTATTGGCTTTTCAAGAACTAGTGAAAACAATAATTTGTACATGAAAGGAGAATCTAATGATAATATTTTGATTGCTGAAATATTTGTTGATGATATAATCTTTGAAGGACAAGATTTGATTTGAAAATATTTTGTTGATGAAATGAGAAAGGAATTTGAGATGTGACCAATGTTTGGAGAGATTAAAGTATTTCTAGGTTTGCAGATTATACAATAGAATGATGATATTTTCATCACTCAATAAAAATACATTAAAGAAGTGTTAAAAATTTTTGGCATGGAAGATGCAAAACCGGTAGGAACACCAATGGTAACTGGATGTAAGTTGACAAAGGATGATAAATCTATAGAAGTAAATCAAACTTTGTACCGATCTATGATTGGAAAACTGATGTATGTTGTATATAGTAGGCCTGATATTGCACATGCAGTGGGGATAATTGCAAGATTTTATGCCAATCCTAAAGATTCACATATGGTTGCAATTAAAAAAAATTGAGATACTTGAAGAAGATAGAAGATTATGGTTTATGATACACAATGGAAGGAAAATTTGAACTCTGAGTATACATCGATGTAAATTGGACTGGAAACATATATGACTGGAAGAGCACAACCAGTGGAGCATTAATTTTAGGGGAAAGGCTTGTGACTTGGATAATCAAGAAACAAGCATGCATTTCTTAGTCTACTACTGAAGCAGAGTATGTTGCTGCTACTGCAAATTGTTCAAATATTGCTTGGATTAAACAAGTGTTGGAAGGAATGAATGAGGTAATCACTGACCCGATGATTATATATTGTGACAACACTAGTTCTATAAATATTTCCAAGAATCTTGTGATGCATTCAAAAACAAATCATATATCTATTAAGTATCACTACTTAAGGGAACAAGTTCAAGAGAAGCAGGTGAAACTAGAATTTTTAACATCTAAAGAACAACTTGCTGATATTTTTTACTAAACCTTTACCCAAGGACACATTTGAATATTTGAGGACTAGACTTGTGGTCCATCCCCTATCTATCGGTCATTGAGGTGATCAGAAGGTTGCATCAACCTGTACTTATCAGAAGATCATTCATGTTGATGCACATAGATCACACTTTAGTCTTTTCTAAGGTTGTGAAAGATTCTAAAAGTTGGGAATAGAAAGTTATTTATTAGTACACTAAAGGTACCTGACTGACTAATATGAACTAAACAATAGAGAATTACTTGGATTCTGAAGAGTTGTTTGTATATTTTCTTTAGCATTGTTGCCAAAGGGAGAGATACTACATATGAAAAATATTTTTTGCATAAGAGAAGATTAGAGAGAGATTGCAGAAAGGGAGAGAGACTTGAATATTACAATATCTGTTGCTAAGAAAAAAAAAATCTGAGAACTAAAAAGATAAAATTTGCAGGGAGAGTCTACATGTAATGCTATTTTTTTCGTAGTGATTAAACATATTAAATATAAAGCTAGGGAGAGCTTACCGAGCTACAAAATTTACTTACATGGTTGTAGAATACATATTTGGTATGTGTATGGAATATTTTCATATGTCTTGCATTGCCATCAATGCCAAAGGGAGAGATTGATGAACTACAATTGATTGAATATCTGTTGAGCTGAAGGAACAGTGATTAGAGATCACTGAGCTACTAAAATGATATGTAAGATAATTAAATCAGTCAATATGTTGTCATTGATGTCAACTAGTTTAGACAATACTTATCATGATAGTTACAAACATCTCAACATTTGTTGAACGAAGAAAACATGAAGAACTGAGATATCTACATGGAAAAAGATGGATATGACAGATAAGGATAATGTAAACATTGGGTAACTTATTAATGAGTCTATGGATTTATATTTTTGACTTGAGCATGTTACATTAATCTATTATAAAGAAGCTATTTGAATTTGAACAAGTTAATGTGGTCATTAATTGAAGATATTTGTATACACCGAGCCAGTGCAGTGTATACCGAGTGATAGTATAACCGAGCTAGTTATCACCAACACATTTCTATATTGACTAGGTATGGATGAAAACATTAAATGCTAAGAACAACCGACTAAATTTGATGAGCTAGAAATTATTATGATTTCGAGGTTAAGGATAAAGTTGGTTATGAGATCCATGGCTGACAAAATTTAGAGAAGATCTAAAGGATGAGATTGAAACATGTTATGGACACATCTTCTGAGGAAGGTTTAAGTGACAAAATGGACGAAGGAGATTAAGAGGCAAAATCTGATGGATGATATAAAAATGGTTTATTTATCTATATAGACATATGAGTTTCATTATTGAAACATGCCGAACAAAAGGAGATTGCAGAGATTTCACGTGAAGATTATATTCATGCATGCCTGATCAAACTGGTTATTGAAAGAATCGAGCTGCAGACATTACAGATCGTTAGATAACTATTTACTAAGTGAAAGTAAGTTGAGAAATATTGAGGAAGTGAAATTGATTAATGATCAAAGGATTTTATGAGCTTAGAATAGATTTGAATATTTGCAATTGAGTTGCATTTGAATCAGATCAATATTGTATTAGTTTAACCATTGATTCAAAAAATGTCTTAACTGAGTGGACTTAATAGTCTTATTGTACTACCCTATGACATTCATTGAATGTAAAGTGTTATCTTGTTGAACCCATAGTGAATATTGGTCAAAAGTTAACTGTTAGTGATAAATCCTCTAACCAGGTCACACCTAACAGTGTGCATTGTAACCTTTAACAGTGTTGGCTCTTGACCAAGCTCACTTCAGAAGAGTGAATTATTTTGGGTTACTGGTCCTAGGTGGTTTTTCCCTTAGCAGGGTTTCCATGTTAAATCATTGTGTTATGTGTTATTTGTTATGAATCTTTTTCTATCATGCATTACATATTGCATAGTTGACTTAGTTGGTAATCACAGTTGGATAATTACTGGTAATCAGTAAAGTGGACAGACAAATTGATATTTTATGTTACCGAGCTACATAATTGGTTGAAATTATTTTGTAAGGTACATCTTTTTATTTGGGAATGTAGGATAACTGATCTATCTGATTCACCCCCCCTCTTAGTTATTCTAACAATTTGATTGAATAAAAGGAGTAGTCATAAGAATCATGTATTTTTCCCTCTTAATGAATCTATGACTATTTCTAAAAAAATAGTAAATTTAAACGAACTCTTCATGTTAATGTTTAGAATTAGATATATTCATAAGAAAGTGTATGACATATAAATTTTAAGGATATGAAAGTAGCAATGTAGTTAGTTTGTAAGTAAAGCTTGAGATGAAACTCTAACTTAAGATTCATGACTAATTTTCTTAGATTCTCGCTATAAGTATGAATATTGTTTTGATAATAGAATACTAACAATTGTTGTAGTAGAATTATAAATGATGCGTTAGACTAAATTCCTTGAAGAAGGTGTATATTAAGTCTTTTATGTAAGTTTTATATTGAATATTCTCCTATAGTATAACATAGACCTTTAAGGGTAAGAAGTAACTTTATTTCATAAAAGATATCTATGTTGCATCTTTTGAAAGATTACGCATAGAAAATTTAATATCACACATTTTTCCTAGTATATTAATGTTAGATTGAAGTGGAAATGAGTAAAAATAAACACTAAAGAGTTACAATTTGGTGTAAAAGGGGAAAATAATAGTGAATTTTGGGAATATATTTTGATTGTAGGTATCTTATTATCTAGTTTATTGCAGGGAGTATTATAACCGATGCTTTTGCATTATAGTAGCCTTTTTTAAATTCTTTTTATTATTTAATCTATAGTAAATTGTAATAAAATAGGAAATGCCAAAAATTTATGATTATTTGTAAAAATATTAATTGTGTTCTATAGTACAAACATTTTTTTATAGTACCAGCTAATTGTTAGTACTCAGAAATGATGAATACTTCAATAGCATAGCATGTCTTACTTTCTTGAGGAGAAATATAGAAGGAATGAAGAATATTGAAATCCTAACCCATCTTTTGCGATTATTAATTTTGTGATATGACCTGTTTCCTTATTATCTATTTTATGATATGCCCTGTTTTGCTATTATCTATTTCTGATATGTCCTATTTTAAGGCACAAAAGTGATTGAATGTGATTATTGTAAATTAGAGTATCTATTGAAGAGCTAAACAGCCATCCCTCAACAATGTTATAGTGTCTGGAAGGCGTACAAGAAATAATTGATAGGAAAAGTATTCTAAAATTGCAATCCAAGTCCATGGATCTTTTTCAGGTTCATTAGCATCTACGGTTTGTGTATTTTTTCACAGATGAGACAAGAAATCTCTCCAATTTTTTACAAGAATTGTTGAAAAGTTTGGAGACCATTGTAATTGTTGTATTATATACATTGGAGTCATTATTGAAAGTATATCGAACTGTAACAGTAAATTGTTTGAATTGTAGTGTTGGACATGTATCCAGTGGATATAGCGGAGCGTTTGAGAGCTGTGGATTGTGTTCCAGTGAGAAATAATATCTTCTCTTGTACTTGAACCCTATTTTTAAATGGAGATTAAATAAGCCATGGACTATGTGTTCCAGTGAGTAAAAATATATCCTCTATTGTGAGTTTTCCAAAAATTGACATTATTTTGACATCTCTCTTTGGAAATGTACGATAGGTACTAGTGTGAAAGATGCATTGGATTTGGAAGGGAAAACCTTACTTCTGATATTAATAGTACAACAACTTCCTTCAGACTTCCTAGAATGTTCAGCTACTTTGTATCTTCTGGTATATAAATAATTTAGATGAGTACTCATTTAAAGCTTAATCAAATCTTTAATTTTTAAAATTAGATCGGTCTTAATCTCAAACAATTTTAATAGAAAGCACTCTGATTTCCAAAATGATTAGATCGGTCTTAATCTTTAACAATTTTAAATGGAAGACATTCTGAAAAATATTAAAGGCGAGGCTGAAGAACTTTTCAAGCTGTCCTGTAATGAAAACAACACAGGAGTAATCAAAATATTGAGCTTGCATAGATTTTCACATCTTAACTTTCATGGTGAAAATGTAATAAAGGAAATAGATGCCTTTGCAAAAGTTTACTTAGCTAAATTCTTTCAAAGCGAGAACTTTTCTCATGAGAATGTTGTCAAGGAAAACCTGGTCGAAGAGGTACTGCGTAATGTTGCCTTGTCTGAATTTTTTTATTTGCGATTTACTACTGAAAATATTAAAATAAATTCTGATTTGCAATTGTTTTGTGTCTTTTTCCAGGTCGAATTTTCTTTGTCTCCTCGATGGAATAGAAATATTCCAAGGCTGATATAAGAAATTAGATAGAATTATTTATTCCTGATAATCTATGGCTGGGGAAGACCATATATGAGTATGATACAGCCATGAGTGTATACTGATTGCATTCGATTATATTTAAATTTTCTCTAGTGAAGTTTGAACATAATGTTGATTTTGATGCACGTCGTATAGACTGCCTAAAGCGAGCAACGACAAGTATTTAGAATTTTCCAAACTCGACCTCAATCACATTTAGGCTACACACAGATCTGAAATACAAAATATAAAGAGGTAAAATGAGGAGTAGGTTAAAAGGAGACTGAGCATAATCTATATGTTTTTCCAAGATCTTTGATTAAGGATATTAAAATGAGATAATTTTGGTTTTAAAAGATGTTACAAGGATTGCAATTTACCATGGCTAGATTTTAATGGGCACATAGAAGTTGCAGATTACTAGAAATATATAAGGTAATTGCCAAAGTCTTGTCACATTTTTTTAATACCTTATGTGCAAATTACGAGTCTTGCAACATATTTTTGATGTCAATTGATATCTAAAAATATAGAAACAATACATTTGTAGGGGTTATTTTTTTTATACAAAAGGAGAAAAAACTCATTCTAATATTTTTATTTATACAAATAATATATGATTATATTCTTTTATAAATTTTGAATGATATATCATTGAGTTATTTTTTTATTTTTTTTTCTTTTCTATATGTTGTATTAACTAAAGGCTATTGACCAATGTGATGGTTTACTATAGTACATATTGAGGAATCTCATTTTTGTTTATAAGTATCTATTGTAACCTGTGTTAATACGTATCTATGGTAAGTGTTTATAAGTATCTATTTTAAGTGGTTATAAGAAGAAATCTATAGCTTGTTGTTACTCTATGTAAATTTCTATTATTAAATTTTTAATAACAATTTTAAATTTATTTTATTTTATCAAAAATAAATAAATAATTTTAATTTCTTTTATCAAAAATAAAAAATAATAGACAAGTCATATAAACTTCTCTACTTCCAAAAAGAAACAACTACAAACATTGAACTACAATTTTCTTAAATTGAATCTACTCAATCATATGAGCCACATCAACCAATCACCACTTAAGAATTATCATAAATTTATTATAAATAAGTGTATTAGTATCTATCAATATTTAAAATCAATATTAAAATATGATTACTTTGAAACAAAAATGGTAATATAGAAAGATCAATTTGACATCAAAATGAGGGTTGACACATTGAAGTTTGACCAAATAATGATTAGGTATATAATTTTCTTCCATGTAGAAAGAGAAAAGAGAGAAAGAGAGGTGAAAATATTGATAGACCTGAAAATGGGGAGAAAAACATAGGAAGAGAGAGTGTGTGGATAGGTGGATCAGAATCAAATATGAAAGTGTGGGATAGTTATGAAGGAAGAATCAAATATCAAAGTGTGGGATAGTTATGAAGGGAGATGAATAGGAAGAGGAAAGGAAGATAAATGGGAAGAGGAGAGGGTGGAAATGAAGAGATAAATGGGAATATGAGAGGGTGGAAATGAAGAGATAAATAGGAAGAGGAGAGAGTGGAAATGAAGTGATAGAATGATAAAGATATATGAGGTGATAGATTGATAGATAGATAGAGGAGAGGGTGGAAACGAAGAGATAAATAGGAAGAGGAGAGGGTGGAAATGAAAAGATAGAATGATAAAGATATATGAGGTGATATATGGATAGATAGATAGAGGGAGGGAGAATATCAAAGAGAAATAGAGGAAATAGAATATAGATACAAAGAGGTGAAAGGTAAAGAAAGGGATAAGATAAGATAGAGAGTGAAAAGTAAAGAGAGGGGTAAGATAAGATAGAGATTGGAAGGGAGAAAGGAATAATTATTTTTAGTCATGATTTCAATACAACAAAAATATTTAATATATATATAACTATCAGCATAACTCTTGCACAGCCTTCAAAGATGCAAGTGCTAGTAATTAAGTTGCTAAGGAAACTAATTAAAGTTTCCTTAAAAATTTTACCAACAAACTTATGAGCACTAAACAAGTTAAATGAAAGACTAGAAAAAATTTTCTCACCATGCAAATATTTCACAACGAACTTGGTTTCTTTCATTAAAATCAAACCAAAAAGTATAACAGGAAGCTTCCACCTAACATGGCTTCCTTAAAAAGACCAAAAAAAACAAAACAGTTTCGATGGAAAAATATTTATGGAAGATTCATCTATGATATGATTTAGATGTTTCTAATACAAAATTTCATGACAGAGTTGTGAAGAGGAAAGAGCGAAAGATAAAATGAAAATAAATCCAAATAGA
The DNA here is from genome assembly GCA_027943335.1 of Chamaecyparis obtusa. NCBI lineage: Eukaryota > Viridiplantae > Streptophyta > Pinopsida > Cupressales > Cupressaceae > Chamaecyparis > Chamaecyparis obtusa. The sequence goes on from BSBK01012063.1 coordinate 221,376, forward strand.
GATCACACAGATTTATCGTGGTTTGGAAAATTGCCTACGTCCACACTGAGTAGGGCAATTATTTTATTAATCACTAAAAAATATTACATCCAATTACATTATTAATCAGTAAATAGTATTACATCTAGAATTATAGTAGAAGTGTATATAAATACATCTCCAACTTGACTCTTGAATATCCAATGAAGGAGTTGAATAGACAAGGTCAATTGGAGGGAAACAAAGGAGATCTTTGGGCTTCACACCGCCAACAATCTCCCACTTGAAGACCAACCAATGTTGTAATAAGTCACTCCCCCACTCAGATCCTTGTTATCACATGCTGGTAATGCCAAGAGAAGCTTGGCAAAACTCAAACTTCTCCCGTGTAACAACCTTTGTGAGTGCATCAGCTAAGTTTACCTTGGTATCAATCTTCTCCACATGAAGCTTTCCCTCTTTAATGATAGATTGAACATAATGATAATGCGACTCAATGTGTTTGGAGCATCATTGAGAAGTATGATGTTTGGTCATAAAAATGGCACTAAGTTACTATCAGAAAACATAGAAAAATCTTATTGCTTCAAGCCTTGTTCTTTCAACAAAAACTGTAGCCATACCATCTCCTTGGCTCCTTCGAAAAGAGCCATGTACTTAGCCTCCATGGATGATTGAGAAATTGAATGTTTCAATTTAGAGCCCCAACTTATCGCTGCCCTAGAAAATGTAAAAACATAACCAGAATTAGATCTTTGCTTATCTAAGTCTCCACCAAGATCAAAATCCACAAATCCTTGCAATCGTGCCTTCCTTTCCAAAACACAAAGAAAAATTAGAGGTACCTTTTAAGTATCTGAGGATCTAGTTAACTGCCACCCAATGAGGCTTACCTAGATTACTCATATATTTGCTAACTACTCCCACTGCATTAGCAATGTCTAGACAAGTAGAAATCATGACATACATTATACTCCGAACTTTAGATGTGTAAGGGATGTCTTTCATGAAGGCTTGGTCCTCTTGTGTTTTAGGACACATTTCAGCCGATAATTGAAAATGAGAAGCTAAGGGAATAATTACGGGCTTAGCTTCTAACATGCCAATTTTTTCCAATACCTTCTCAATGTATTGTTTTTGAGATAGCCAAAGTTTCTTCTTATTTCTACCGTGAATAATGGTAATGCCAAGTATCCTTTTCGCTACTCCCAAATCTTTCATAGAAAATCTGCTAGCTAACCGCTTCTTAAGCTCGCGGACAAGGTTCATGGTAGTGCCAGTAACTAATATGTCATCTACATAAAGTAAAAGTATAACAAATCCACCATTAGGAAACCATTTGAAATACACACATGGATAAACTTCTGAGTGAACAAACTTATGCTCAAGCATATATTCATCAAATTTTAGATACCTTAGTCTTGGGGCTTGCTTAAGCCTATATAAGCTTTGCTTCAATCTACAATAGAGATGTTCCTGGCCCTTTTTGACAAAACCTTCAGGCTAATACATATATAAATCTTCATCAACATCTCCATGTAGGAAATTTGTCTTAACATCCAATTATTCAAGCTCGAGGTCCCAAGCTGCGACTAAGCCCAAAACTACTCGGATGGTAGTCATCTTCACCACAGGTGAAAAAATTTCATCAAAGTCGATACCTTGTTGTTGTGCATAGCCTTGGATAACTAGTCTAGGACAAAATTGATGTCTTCCTTTGTCTTCTTCCTTTAATTTGTAAACCCACTTATTTCTTAAATCTTTTTTGTTAGGCCTAAGAGATACCAAATCCCATGTTTTGTTTTTCATTAGAGAAACATTTCTTCTCTCATTGCATCCTTCCATTGTTGACAATTTTCATCCTTGATTGCTACTTTAAAATTGGCCGGTTTTGTATGATCAGAGATCAAAATCAGAGGCTATGCCTCTTCTGCAAATAATAATTCATAGTTATAAAATTTAGAGGGGAGTTTTCTTTGTCATGAAGACCTTCTTAAACTGTGACTGTGTCTTGAATCATTGCTTTGTTTTTTTGTTTATCAATAGTATGTAGATTACTGACATTCACTCCCAATTTGACAATGTTCTCAAAAATTGAGTTTTGCGTAGTGTTTGGACCGGTGTTAGCAACCCGATTTTCTAACACAGCTCCATTTCTACCATATATTCCATCCTTTCCACATAGACTGGTGTTACTGGTTCCTTGTCCTTGATTGTATCTGCCAATAATACCTTGCCTGTACTGGCCTAGAGAAGGAGTATTTTGTGTTGCACGTGGAAAAGGATAAGGCAAAGTGAGCTGTTGTTGTTTGGTGCATGGAGAGAGGTCATAGACTTGCCTCTATCCCCAATGCACATGCTGGTGTCATGTTGTGTAGGAACAAAATGGTGGACAAAAATAGGTGCACTTAATGGTATGGGAGCAACTTTTTTATTTTCAAACGCACCATGTCTTGCAGCATCAAATGCTACTACATCATCATGTAGAGTCAAGGCAGAGTCAATGATAGGTATGACTATGCATTTTGGTTTACACAATACACAATCCACATCAGTGGATATGTCATGTGTATTGGTAACACACCTTCTTGAGGGTTTTCCATGTTGTTTGTTCTAATTTGGTTGTCATAATCCAAGTCTTCTTCTCCATGCGACAACCAAGATGATGTATATCACTTAACAAAGATTCAAAGACCGAGCATGGTGAATCTGAGTTAATGTGAGGGATGTGTTGCTCATCCTCAAAAGTTGAGGAAGATGAGGTAGGAACAGGGAATAAAACTAATGTTGGTGAAGGCTGTGAGTTACCTGAGGATATTGATTGCCCAGTTCCATGTGAAATTTTATGTCTGAATACTACTGAAGTCTCTTCTTCTTTGGACTATGTTGATTCGAGCTGTAGAGCTGGAAATGTTTTCCCATTAAAATAATATCCTTGCTTCTTATAATATTCTTTCCCTTCTTATAATATTCTTTCCCACTAGATCCCAAATTTGAAATCCATACTGAACTTCACCATACCCGATAAAATACCAGCCTGTGATTTGAAATCCAACTTTGTTCTCTTTTCCTTTGGAATATGAACAAAAGCTTCACATCCAAATACCCAAATGTGAGAATATGAAATTCTTTTTCGCAACCATTCTTCTTTTGGGATACCAAAATCCAACCATGATGAAGGACTCTGGTTGATGAGATAGACTATTGTGTTATATGCTTTAGCCCAAAATTCTTTTCCCAATCTAGCATTAGAAATCATACATCTAGCTTTATCCAATATTGTTATGTTAAACCTCTAAGCTGCTCCATTCTCTTGAGGAGTAAAAGGAACAACCTTAATCCTACATATACCATTATCCACACAAAAATTATCAAATGCTAAAGAGAAAAATTATCCTCCATTATCTATTTTGAGACACTTAATCTTGTGTCTAATTTGATTTTCAACAAGAGCTTTGAAATTTTTTAATTGAGAGAATACTGCTAATTTCTTAGACAACATATAAGTCCATACTCTCCTTGTACAATGATCAAGAAAACTAATAAAATAATTAGCTCCACCAATAGAGCTTACCTCAGTTGGACCAAAAACATTAGAGTATACAAGTGCTAATGGTGTATCCTTCTTCTCATGTCCCATTTTTAAAAAAATCACTCACTTTTGCTTGCCATAAAGATAATGGCTGCAGAAAGGTAAATCAAGGGATTTGAGACCCAGTAGTTGTTCTCTCTTCTGCATAATGTTGAGACCCTTCTTGCTCATGTGACTAAGCCTTTGATTCCAAAGCTTCGAATTGTTGTCCTCAAGTATCATGATAGCTCCCATTTCATCAATAGTTTCTACTATGTAGAGACTACCAATCTTATCCCCTTTTGCAATAACCATGGAACCTTTGGTTACTTTCCATGTATCAGTTAGAGAGGTAATAAATCCTTGAGAGTAGAGATGACTTACCGAAATTAAATTTGTTTTCAATTGAGGAACATGACGAACATCTCTAAGCATCCATTTAATACCTCCTTTTAAACATAGAAAAATATCCCCTTTTCCAATAATCTCACAAGCTTTATTATCACCTAAATAAACTTTTCAAAAGTTATCTTCTTGGTAATTTGAGAAGAGATTTGTGCATGAGGAGGCATGAAAGGATGCACCGGAATCCAATACCCATGAAGTAGATGTAGTTTCACTTGTTGATAATATCAAAGCACCATCCGCACTATCATAAATGGTGTTTTCTTCATTGTCTCGTACTCTCTCTTGATCCTTTTTGTAATTTCTCCACTCTTTCTTTTGATGACCAGCTTTCCCAAAAAACCAACAATCACCATTACATCCTCTTGACTTTGATCTTTGTGCAGATTTTGATCTCCTATGGTGATTATTCTTGCCCCTATTTTGACTCCTCCCTCTATTATCGGTACAAGTACAACCATCAAGGCTTCCCCAGATGAAGTTTCACCATTCTTCCTTCTCATATCTTCATTGAGAAGTGTGGCTGAAACTTCATAAAAAGAAAACATTTTAGAGCTTGAAGTCGTAGTGCTTATGGTTGTAACAACACCGTCCCAACTATTTGGTAGAGAACATAAAAGTAGGATAGCTTTTCTCTCTTCATCTTGCATCATGCCAACTAATTTTTCTTGGTTGATTAAGGTGTTGAATTCATTGAGGTGATTTTCCATTGTTGTACCTTTCTTCATTTTGAGCTTGTAAAGTTTTTTCATAATAAAAACTTTGTTTACAGCTGAGGCCATGACATATGTGCTAGATAGTTTATCCCATACATCCTTCATTGTTACTGAAGTTGTAACATTAAATAGAATATTATCTGATAGAAAAAGGAAGATCGATGCCCTCGCCTTCTTGTCCATGGTCTCCCAATCTTCGTCTTTCATCGAAGCTAGCTTTTTTGTTTTCCCCTCTAAAGAAAGCACAAGATCCTGCTTAATTAATAATGATTCCGTTTGCACCTTCCATAGACTGAAATTCTTTCCTGAGAATTTTTGCACCTTCATCACTTCCATGATTGCATAATTTTAGTCACTGAAAAAAACCAACAACAATTTTACCTTTCTCTAATACCAATTGTTAAGAGGAAAGACAAAAAGATAAAATGAAACTAAATGCAAATAGAGAACATGGATTTATCGTGGTTTGGAAAATTTCCTACGACCACACTAAGTAGGGGAATTGTTTTATTAATCAGTAAATAGTATTACATCCAATTACAACAGAAGTGTATATAAATACATCTCCAACTTGAGTCTTGAATATTCAATCGAGTTGAATAGACATAGGAAATTGGAGGGAAACAAAGGAGACCTTTGGGCTTCACACCCCCAATAAGAGTCCCTTTTCCTTTTCTTATAATTTTAGTTTTTTTTGTAATGAATGTCATAGCCATGGATTTGTTAAACTTGATAACCACGCAAATTTTTGCATTTTATTCATTCCACTCCTCTCACCATTCTCTTATTAAAGGAAGCTTTAGTCTCATACTTCCTAAATTTAACTTGATTATATCCTTTTATTTGTATTCAAAAGAAAAAATAATTGACAAGCAACAATGCTTCGCTACACGATGACTATAAGACATTGTGTCCATGGATGTCGATTGAGGTTTTGTTAAAAATTTATCAAATTAGTTCTTTAATACTAAAGATAAATTTGGCCTCAGATAAATTAATGTTTTTTTTTTCTATTTTTTTTGGTCATCGGCCAAGGCCTTATATTTATTTTATTAATAAAAATTGAAAGAACCGAGTAAAGAAATCTTTCGGTCTAGCCCGAGACTTCACTAAAGTCTAGTTCATTAATGTTTTACAATTCCCACTTGTTGTATGGGTTGATAGAAAAAAAAGAACAAGGGGTCCTCTCATACAAATATGAAAAATTATACAACTACAATATCCACAGCAAGCGAGTCCATCCAGCCAATTATGCTTGTGGCTTAAAGTTACAATAATTTGATCCATATCATATGGATATCTTACATATTGCATAACTATGAAAATTCCTATTTCAATTCCAATTACATTGCATTCCTACTGCTTGTTTAAATTAGGCCAATTTGATTGGCTCTCTACATTTCTAAGTTCCCATATTTCTTCTTTCCTGTTATTGTTTAGTGTAGCTTTGCTCCCAAGTCCCCTTGATTTCTTGCTAGGCCATCAAATTCCTTTCATACTCAAACTATCCAACCCTCTAGTTTCCAATGAAAGATAGAGAAACATAACCGTTAGTTTACCTTGAATCCTGCAAAACCATAATTAGAATATCTTTCTCCCCTAGAAGGAAATAATTTAGACATGGTAAGACTAGAAAATGATTGAAATAACTGCCTAGATACAGGGTCTACCTTTAACCACAACCTAAAATAGCAAGAGAAGAAAGAATAAAGAGACCAGAGTCATATACCTGTAGGTCATCATCCCATCATATAATAGAGAACCAAGCTCAGAAAGACAAAAATGAGCTACCATTGTGATTAAACCAAAAGAAACAAAAAATACTTAAGCCAAAAAACTTAAAAAACCTATAGCCAAATGAAAGCAAAGAGCAGGACCACGACAACCCAAACCAAAAACATCGCAAAACCAAAAAAAGAGGACAACACATTTTTCTATACACAAAAGCTTAAACATGTAAAAATATAATTTTAATAATAAATTTTATTTTCAAATTAAAAATTACTATTTTTTATAATTGAATATGAATTTTTTTACGAAAGTGAATAAGTTAATAAATAATATTATATTTTAAATTATATAAGTTCAATTTATAATGGAAACTTAAGTTCTAGAAAGAGTCTTTTATAATAAAAATATTTGTTGTAAACTTACCAAAAAAATATTAGATTTTGAAGTTGATTTACTTAAAGTTTATTAAGTGAGCATATCATGAGAATAAATGAACCCTTTTTAATACCCATAAAAAGGTCTTTTTAAAAAGAAAATTTAATTAAGAAATTAATTGTATTTTCTAACGCTTTAATATTAAAGCAATATTACTATGGAAGTAATATTTTTACTGAAAAGTACAAGTAATATTTTGGTGTAGTATTGAAACTTTTGGTGTAATTAAGCCTTTAGTAGTAGTTTTCTCCTTGTCTTAATTCATTTTCCTCTATGTTCAAGAAGGACTAAAATCATAAACGAGAGCATCTATTCTTCAAAAACCACAAAAAAATTGCAAAAAAATCACTATATTTTCACAAATCTAAAAAAAGGTTGAAATTTTTTTTCTTTAGTATGTTTTATACAAGAGAATTTTTCTACAAAATTATAAATACATCATTTAATAAGTTTATATTATAAGGTTCTAAATTCTACATGTGTATATAAACTAATCAGAATTTTATCAATTTTTTAGGCGACTCTCAAAGTTGAAAATTGGTATTATACATTCATGTAGGGGATGTTTTTGTTGAAAAGTCAAGAAGGCCAAAACATACAAAATTGTCATTTTTGAATTTACATTTTTAGTATTAATTTACAATTTTAACATTAAAATATAGATAGTATTAATAGTATTTTGTTCTATAAATTTTTTTATTTTATTTTAAATATAACAATTTTATTTTTTCATAATAATTTAGTTGGGTCATTATGTTTATAAAAATTTTGTTTCATTAATTTATTGATATTTATATTTTTATGTGGTAGATTTAAAAAAAAATTTAATAAATTTTTGAAAAAATATTTAAAATTTAACTTTTAGATTTTAGTAACAATTTTTTTTATTTGAGTAATTTTTTTCCAATACTTAAATTAATATGGATATTTATCATATTTAGATTTTATAATTAAAAAAATTGTAAAGAAAATAATAGGCTATAACCTAAAATAACTTCCTCTTAAAAGAAATAACGAAGTTGAAATCTAAGTACTTATTCTAGGTTCACAAGTTTGTGATCATATAAGATTTTAGAAACTTAAGTTGATGAAAGTAAACAATAGATTGACTACAAATTAGAAAACCAAGATTGTTATAAAAATAGTATGGCCCAATCTTTTGTGTCAAGTTTGTTTATGAGAAAGCATTGTTATCAAAGAAGGGAATAAAATGGTAGATTACCTTGTGTACCATTCAATTGATCACAACATGAGAGAAGTAATGAATAGTACATGTAAATTATGAGAAGGATTAATACATCATTTAAACAATTACTACATACACATTCACACACATATATTATAGATTGTAACTAGCAATATACTATATACACAAATAAAAAATTTATAAAAAATGCACTTAAAATAAGATCTATGTTTGATACTATTAAAATAATATACAATATAAATACCTTATAAAAATCTATCAAAATTAAAAAAAATAAAAATAAAATATTAAAATTAAAAATTAAATTATTATCTATATATACTAATATTTAGAATTTAAATTGAATATTAATATTTTTGACTGATCACTAGAACTTTATTAACTTTTTACATTGCCACAAGAATATTATTCAATAATAATCTAAACTAATAAGATCATACTGCAATGCTGCAAATCTTATAAAATCTTGAATGTTAATTAAATATTACATATAATATACAAACCTGGCTTCGGCCTTTATCGACCCAAAAAAAAAACTAATATAGATTCTAGAATGTGAATAACATTGCAGAAAACTGGTTGACTTTTACTTCTTTTTATAGCGAACCCTAAATTCTTCCATGATTCATAATACATATACAGAACTCAACATTCTTTACTATTGATTAAGTTAGTAAGGAAATTAATATAAGCTGCCCATAAAAATTTTGCAACGAACTTATGAGCTCTCAACAAGTTAAATGAAAGAATAACAAAAGCTTGCTCATAGTGCGAATATTTCACAACTAACTTGGTTCTTTGATTAAAATCGAACACTAAAAACTAGAAAAGGAAGCTCGCACAAGACAATGCCTCCTTAGAAAGCTTACAGAAGAACATTCATTGCAATTTCATCTTCGCCAGGATTTAGATGTTTGGAATACCAAAATTCATGGCAGAGTCCCTTTTCCTTTTTTTATAGTTTTACTTTTGTTTTATAACAATCGTTCACCCTCGATATAAGCACGCCATTTTCCTCATTTCCTTCATTCCTCTCACCTTCCTCCTCTCCTCTCCTCTCCTCTCCTCCCTCCATTCTCTTATAAAAGGAAATCTCAATCTCAAAATTCCTAAATTAACTCAATTATTTCTTTTCTCTTGTATTCAACAGATAAATAAATTTGAGAAGCAACAATACCGAGACAACACAATGAATAATGTAAGACCTAATCTGCTTGCATCTCAATTAGGGTTTTGTTTAAAAATTACAAAGTGTTTCTACAATACGTGAGGATGGATATATGAGCAATAAATTCATGCGTTTTCATCTGATTTACTAATGAAAGAGTATAGTTTTATTGCAGGCATTGCATATTGTTGAAATGCAAGTAAATATGGATTGCGGTGGCTGTGAACGAAAAAATTGCAAGGCTCTTTCTCAACTCCAAGGTAGATACAATTCATCATTCTTTCGACTCAGTTTTCAAGTTCTCTAAATCAATTCTCCATTATTCTATTTTCTTTTGGGTTTTTAAAAAATAGGTGTAGATAACGTGGAGATCAACATGGCTCTTCTGTGGGTGTTCCTTCGGTGACAACGACGAAGTTGATTTCAAGAAACAGAGCAAGGGCTCCCCATCCAAAAAATGTCCCCTGAAAACTATCAAGAAGGAATTACCTTCCAAAAAATAGGATAGGAAGAAGGCTAACTCGGAGGAAGAGTATAATGAAAAGGAGGAAGAAATGGATTCAGAAGAAGATGTGGGAAACCCCATTTTGGATTCTGCTGTTATGCAAGAACAGGACAAGGAGGACAACCCAAACCAATGGAGGACCTTTCTGGCCACTTGTCGGTCGATCTCACTATCAGCGAGGAAAAAACCCTTCCTCCTCAGTCCCCAGACACTAACACTAAAAATCAAACCCCCGTGACTGAAGATAAAAATGAGCAGGGCACTAACTAGTCACCCATAAGGATTGATGAGACCGAAGAAGCCTCAGGGGGGAGTATAATAGTCAGGACACTTGGAGGGGTAAAAAGGTCTGGAGAAATTTTAATATCAACACCGTGCGGATGGGAATTATAAGGGAAGCCATCTATCCTTAGATTCTAGAGGACAATGATGGAAAAGTCCACAAGGAAGAATTGATAGACCCCTGCACTGGTTGTGCTCAGTGATAAAGCTAGGGAGATGGACATGGATTTTCTTAACAACACTAAAAATAGTATGCTGGATCAGTTTCGATCTTTCAAATGGCTCTACCACGAGATTGAGGAAATCAAAGAAAAAATTTAGGGCTTGGACAACAAGGAAAAGATCACAGAGATTAAGCCAAGTCTGGAAACCAGGGTCACGAACATGGAATCCAAAATGATAAGTCTAGAAAGAACCCTCGAGGGAGTGGAGAGAAAAACTTTAACATCCTTAAAATGTCCAACAAGAACCTTAAGCTGCTGATTAAAAAGATGGAATAAAAAATGGACCCCAATACCAAGCAAAGGACTATGAAGGAGGACAAGGAGCCGACTGAAGGACCAGGGCTCGAACCAGGAAGAACAAGGAGAAGATTGATCCACAAGGTTTCCAAGTGTAGAATGTCAAAGACAGGGTTCAACTGATGGAGGCCCTTGAAAGCAACGCGGCTGTCATGCTGAGGAGCTTGGCATAACTGGTCATGGTGCTCTGTCTTATGGCTATGCTTTATTTTACCTATTTTTTCTTGTTTGGCACTGTGGTGGCCTATCCTAGCTACTCTATTCTATTTTATTTGCTTGGTTCTCTTGACTTTCTTTAAATTTTTAACTGATGTGGGTTTCAGGGTCCCTGTAAAACCTATTTTACTTAATCAAAAACATGACAATGCAGAAAGTTATGGTGACTAGTTATATTGATCATAAAAACATTCTCAAGGCCGTGAGGAGATGTGGGAAAAAGCCAGAGGTGTGGCCTTATCCTTATGATTCTGAGTATACTGCTTATACTGATTGTTATTATGAAAGGCAAAAATTTGATTCGAGTTATAATTACCGTAAGCATGGGTACAATGGTAGCAGCCACGGCTATTATCAAAATCCTCCCTACTCTACGGTAGATGATAAATTGACAGATTTATTCAATGATGAAAATCTGCATGCCTGCAGCATAATGTAATGCCATTCACTTATTGTTCAGAGAACATTCCAATTTGGGGAAACGTTTCTATTTGTAGAGTGTTTTCATTGTCTTAATTATGAAGAAACTCTAGAAATGCATCATTGAAAGACGACATTAGAAAACATAATGGTAAATCACAAGTCACCCAAGGAACCAACAAAGTGCAATAGTTTGAAAGATGGCGTTAGAAAACATAATGGTAAATCACAAGTCACTAAGGAACCAACGGAGCGCAATAGTTTGAATGTGTTTTTCCTTGAAGAAACTCTTGAAATGCATCATTGAAAGATGGCTTTAGAAAGCATAATAATAAATCACATGTAACCCAAAGAACCAATGGAATGCAATAGTTTGGATGTGTTTTTCATTGCCTTAATCATGAAGAAACTCTGGAAATGCATCATTAAAAGACAACAAGTCACCAAAATAACCAATGTAATGTAATAGTTTCAATGTATTTTTTTCTTGAAAAAATGTGTTAGGAAATGCAATATTTTGTAACATTTTATTAATAATATTAATAATTTTGTTCTTGAAATAAAGGAAAATCTAAATAACAAATCATTGAAGGAATAATATGCAATATTTTTCAATAATTACTAAGATATATCAGAAATTGTCTAAAGAATTGAATATTCAATATAAGTATTAAATTTTGATTTTTTCTAATAAATACATAAATTTTTTTCTACATATAATTTTTCTTATATAAAATCTTTGAAAAGAAATTGACATCTATTTGTCACTTTCATCTTATTTTATTTTCATCTATGTATTCATCTTTATACACCTCATACTTAATACTAATGTAAAAATAAATGCAACTTCCTATTTTCAATCTTTATGTATTGTTAACAAAAACTAAACCAATCTTTATTATTAGTCTTCCCAATCTTGAAGTTACTATAGAAACCATGCTTCTCTCTTGCATCAACCAATAAAAAATATAAAAACTATTGTAAATTAGTCCATCAACAAGTCAACTAAATGATATTTGGTAACAAGAATTGACTTTAAGAGATAATCCTTCAAGCCAAAGTGATTTAAATCTTGTATTATTTTTATTTCTTATCATACATGTTTGAGTGTGGAAGAATATCAAATATATACTAAGGAATTTGTAAGGGTTATACATCATAATTTAATTATTTTATAGATTTATACTTAGATATGGATATTTTTACATTCTGCTATAGAATTTTAGTTAATTTCATTTAATAAATATTTTTTAATAAAAAATCAAAACTACTTCAAGATTGACCTTCATAGCTATATTCTTCAACCATGAGTAGATCATGTATCATCTAGAAAAATGTACATGTCACAAAAGATATCTATACATTGATGAAAATTCAAGCAACTAAGATGAACAATCACTTAATATATTTCATCTCTACATTTGCATAAGCTATAATAAATACAATATATTTCCATCTAATGATCTCCATGTAAACAAATCAAAATTTCTTGGTGTAATTTCAGATGAGCTACATAAATAAATTAAAATTTAAAATGCACTATTTAAAATAAAATGACATAAATAACAACTATGTTATGATCAACCATCCACTTAATTTTAACATGGCTACTTTGATTATAATGATTACTATGAATTAATATTGACATTGTCATTTACAAATGAATAATAATATACATATATATATAGAAAAATAAATAGATAGATGCAAATTCACATCCTAATAATCTAAACTAAAACTTCCAATAAAAAAAATATTACACAAATAGTCCTAAGCAGTAAAATAATCCTATCCTATAACTTTGAGATTAGGGAGAGCTTTACGAACCTTCCTCTTGTAACCACTACAATCCATGTTTACTTGCATCTCCGCAATCTAAAATAATATTTTCAAATCAATAAGAGCAAACACATATTAATGCCTGAAGCCTGTGTGCGAAATATCTTTCAAACACCTATCATTGAAGCTTAGATTTGAAATCAATAAGACCAAAAAAATTGTTAGGAATGAATGCTAAATGTTTAGCAGCCATTCTGTAACAGTTGTTGTTGCATTCATGACTATTATTGTCATTGATGTCAATAGAGTGATTTACTGGAGACTTGCAGAGAAGCAGACAGAACTTGAATTAGCCCACGTGGGATATTGCAGTTGGAGCTATGCGATGTTGAGGATATACTCTTTGATATGTTATATGTCTATGGTTAAGAGTGCAGACAATAATTCATTTATTCATGGAAGTTATGAGTATTTTGGTGGAAGCAGTATTCGGGCAGTGTTCCTGAGTAGCGGTTTGTGGAAATCAGATGATATCTCGTAATTGGGATGGAATCTAGTTTTGCACAGTTAAAGGGAAGTTGAAGACACATTTTTAGTGACCTAGATGACAAAACAAACTTTGAGGTCACATGAGTGAAGAATTATTGTATTTGGAAGCTGATAGTTTTGTGTAATTTTGATGTAGCGTGTGGAAACCTTCATTTTGTAATTGTATGCCGACTATTTGTAATTACTTGAGTGTGGTATAAAGGAAGGAATGTTTTTATTTTTTGTGTAGTAGTGGATGAATATGAAGTGAAGAAAAGAGCTAAATGTGAAAGCAAATTGTGAAGGAAGACATGCGAAGTATAGAGATCTGAAATTGAGATCTGGTGTAACAGTGAATGCAGTTTGGCACAGTCAGAGAAGAGATAACATATTATTGTATTGAGTAATAAAAAGATTATTTGGATAGTGTGTTCAGTGATCTTACCTTGAAGTTTTTGGACAGTGGGTCCTTCTGCCTTCCATAACTCTTAATAGGGTTAGAATCTTTTAACAAGGATTCAAAATCTCCTAACAGGGATTCATATGTACTGAATGTATTTCATAAGACTCCTAACAGAGTCCATCCTTTCACAAGGAATATTCATATTAGTGCATCTTTTGTGGGCATCATTCCCACTAGGGTTTACTCTTTGATCAAGAGGTTCCCTAGTCAACATATCTTGTGTCATTGTGTTATTGTGTATGAATATCTTTCTATGGTTGGTAATTATATTTCTTACATGGTTTAATGTTGTTGAAGTTGATAAAAGTTATAATTATCTAATAATTGATTCACCTGCCCCCCCCCCCCCCCCTCTCAATTATCTTGGTGGACTTTACTTTCTAACAATTGGTATCAGAGCGATAGGTCCTTGAAAAAAAAGTTTAATAGCTTAAGGAGATCCATGATGAATTTCAAAAAAGAAAGCCCTAAGTTTGATGGAGTAAATTTTGATATCTGGAAAGACGAGTTGAAGACACACCTACTATGTTTAGGACCAAGTTATTGGTTGATTACAAAGAATGATAAGACTCTCATTGAAGATCACAATCTTAAAACATGTACTGCTGATGAGAGAGATCTATTCATGTGTAACATACTTGCAAGAGAAGCACTTTTGATAGGCCTTCCGGAGAACGAGTACAATCAGGTAAAATGTTTGAAAAAATCAAATAAAATTTGGTATGCATTACACTCTACTTTTGAAGGTGACGAACATGCAAAAAGAGTTAGATTACATAATTGGATATGTCCATTTGAAGATATAAGAATGTTGGAAGATGAATCTGTTAGAAGCTATATTGGTAGAATGCTAGAAATTGTTATGGGTATAAAATCTTGTGGAGGAACAAAGATAGAGAATGAAGTGATATGGAAAATTTTGAGAACATTGAATCATGTATTTAAGCAAACAACATAGATGATTGAACAAGTTATACCTTGTACTACAAACTTTACAAAAGAGACTCTTCTTGGAAGATTGGAAGCAATAGAAATCAACTTGAGGTTATCAGGAGACTTACCTAGAATGGAGATAGCATTCAATGCTCTTAGTGTTCACCCTACTTTGTCAAGAAGCATCAGTGTGAGTGGAGATTATGCTGGTAGCAGCAGATCTAGAAATGAAGAAGACAAGAAGATTGAAGAAGGTATTTCCTTACTTGTGAAAAGAGAACCAGACGGTAAGAAAATTTTTAAATGTTGGACTTGTCAAGAATATGGTCATTTTGCATCTAAATGTCCTAAGAGAGTTAAATAGTATAGAAACAATTTCAAACCTAGAAGATCTAAGGAATGTTATTATGCTAATGATGAAGATCTTGAAGCTAGTATAGAGAGAACTCTAAGTGAAAGTGATACTGAGAATAATGATGACATAGGATTTGTAGCAATTAAAGAAGAGAATCCTAAAATTGATGTTAAGGAAGAAAAAGCCTTAGTTTCTCAAGTTGAAAAGAAAGCTGATTGGATTATAGACAGTGGTTGTTCACATCATATGACTGGAGACATGAAAAAGTTCATAAAGTTTAATGAATATGATGGAGGAGTTGTTAGAGTTGGAAACAATGCACCTTGCTTGATTAAAGGTATAGGATCTATTACTCTTGATGGAAAGACTAATATTGATGATGTTTATTTTGTGGATGGATTGAAACATAATATTTTGAGTGTTGGATAGTTAGTTGATAAGGGATATCAAGTTTGGTTTACTGAGAAAACTTGTGTGATAAAGGATAAAGATAGAAATCTAATTGGAACTAGATCTAGAACCAGAGGTAATGTATTTCAGTTGAATCCTACTGAGATGACATGTTTGATTACTAAAATTGATGATAGTTGGTTATGACATAGAAGGTTTTTTCATATAAACTTTGACAGTATTGTGAAAGTACTACACTTGCAGTAAGAGATTTACCTAAAATTATGAAGCCTACTAACATGATTTGCAAATAATGTGTGATGGCTAAATAGAAGAGAAGTTCTTTTCCTAGTAAGAAGTTTACTTCTGTAGAAAAGCTGGAAATTGTTCATACATATTTGAGTGGTCCTACCAGGACTAGAGGATTCTATGGAGAAAGGTATTTTATGATTCTTGTTGATGATTTTAAAAGAATGATGTAGATTGCATTTCTTAAAGAAAAATTTGAAGCATTTGATAAGTTTAAGATTGTTAAGAATAAAGTTGAGAGTGAATCTAGAATGAAGATTAAATGTTTGAGATCTAATAGAGGTGGACAATTTACTTCTAGAGATTTTAACACCTTTTGTGAAGAAAATGGCATTAAGAGACAATTCTCAGCCCCTAGAACACCTGAAAAAAATGGTATTGCAGAATGAAGAAACATATCAATGACTGAAGTAGAAAGAGCTATGTTATTTGAGAATGATTTGGCAAAGATATTCCGGAGAGAAGCAGTGAACACAACAGTGTATACAATGAACATAGTACAAATCAGAGCAGACATAGACAAGACACCCTATGAATTATGGTTTGGACATGCACCCTCAGTTAAGTATTTTAGAATCTTTGGAAGCAAATGTTATATAAAGAGAGATGATGATATTGGAAAGTTTGATCCTAGAAGTGATGAAGGTGTATTTCTTGGATATTCTTTGAAAAGAAAATGTTATAGATGTTACAATAAAAGAACTAAGACTATTATTGAAAGTGTAAATGTTAAAGTTGATGAAAAGTTCAAAATTCAGGAAAGAATGCTTGATTATGAATTAGATGAAGAAGCTCATCCTAAACCTAACATTGGATCTACTGAATTATTTTATGAGACTGACAGTGATTTGTTGAATGAAATCCATAGTGAAGTCATTAAAGAACCTACACCTAAAGTGACATCTGAGACAATGACACCTAGCAAGAGTTTATCAAGAAATCATCCTATTGTGAAAATTATTGAAAGCATCAAAAGAGGAGTTCTAACTTGGAATAAGGTACAAGAATAGTTATGTTTGATTTCTCAAATTGAACCCAAAACTACTAGTGAAGCTTATGAAGATGAAAGTTGGACTAATGCTATGAAAGAAGAACTAGATCAAATTGAAAAGAACAAGACATGGGAATTGGTCCCTAGACCTAAAGACAAGAATGTTATTGGAGCTAAATGGGTATTCAGAAACAAAATGAATGAACAAGGAGAAGTAGTAATAAACAAAGCAAGATTGGTATGTAAGGGATACTCACAACAAGAAGGAATTGACTACGAAGAAACCTTTGCACCTGTTGCAAGAATTGAAGCAGTGAGAATGTTTTTGACTTATGCAGCTTACAAGAAATTCAAATTATATCAGATGGATGTGAAGTCAGCATTTTTGAATGGAGAATTGGAAGAAGAAGTCTACATTGAGTAACCTAAAGGTTTTCCTTTGAATCAAGAAGGAGACATGGTATGTAAACTGAAGAAAGCTTTATATGGACTAAAACAAGCACCTAGAACTTGGTATGCAAGATTGGACAAGTATTTGTTAAAG
This sequence comes from Chamaecyparis obtusa, assembly GCA_027943335.1. NCBI lineage: Eukaryota > Viridiplantae > Streptophyta > Pinopsida > Cupressales > Cupressaceae > Chamaecyparis > Chamaecyparis obtusa. The sequence goes on from BSBK01012063.1 coordinate 238,824, forward strand.
TTAGGATTTACAAAAGAAACAACTGATAGCAATATATACACAAAAGAAATTGAAAATAGTTTGTTGGTTATAGTTATTTTTGTTGATGACATTATTTTTGGAGGAGAAGATGAAGCTAGTAACAAACTTGTTGATGAAATGAAGACTAAATTTTAAATGAGTATGATTGGTGAAATGAAATATTTTTTGGGATTGCAGATAACATAGAACAATGATGGTATCTTTGTAAGTTGGAGAAAGTACCTGGATGACTTGTTGAAAAGATCTGGAATGGAGAATTGTAAACCAATTGGAACACCTATGGTAACTGGACATAAATTATCTAGCATAGATGAAACACCGATAGTTCAATAGAAGAAATAAAAATCTATGATTGGAGGATTGCATTATTTGACTCATACAAGACCTGATATAGCACATTTAGTTGGAATTTTAGCAAGATTTCAAGCTGAACTTAGAGAATCACATTATGCAACGGTAAAGAGGATACTAAGATATTTAAGAGGCACTGTTAGGCCAATTTTTTGTCATAGAAAAATCTTTGAAAATGGCCTATTTTCTCTGCAAGCTTTGTTTTTGCCTCCTGCCCTGTGTTCTCCATGTTGTCACCTTGCTCTGGTCCAAATTCCACGAGCTAAATCATAAGATCCAAAAAGAAATTCAGGTTCTCAGGTCTGCAGGAAGCAATCTTTAAAATCTGCCTCAGTGTCGAAAACCCACAGTGTTTCTGAAAGTTCATGATGTTTTTAGTCTGTGTGTTTTAGACCTATGTTATTTTCAACCTTGTGCTTCCTACTTTGTGCGCTTATCCTTTGGCGTAAAAAACTCTATGTGTTTTCAGTCTTCTGCTGTGTTGAAAATATTATGTGTTTTTGACCTCCTAGTTCCCTGTTTGCTGGTGTTTTCTCTAACTGCGCAGGTGCGATGGGTGGTGGGGCCATTGTCAGAGGGGTCTGTGATGAGGATAGATCTAATGGTTGGCATAAGTTCTCATGGGATTTGTCAGAGCCATGAGATCTTACACCAACCATTCATTTTCAAAGGGGTTGTTGAGCGTGGGTCCGATGTTGGTGACATGGCGGTATTCCATGAATAATGGCATGACGTGTGGCATTTGGTGGGCCCGGGTCTGAGGTGTGATGAAAGGTGGCTTCATTCATCATGGTTGTAGAGTTAAAGGTAGGTCCGTGATTTGGTGGAGTGAATAAAGTATATCAGCCCAACAAACTTGCTTCTTGTCGCGGGTTCGCGGGATGATTTGGCAGCAGCGTTTTTCTTTTCGCGAACTAGCGAAAGCCTTTTGTCATTAGTTCAACAGATGATTCAATGTGGGCTTTTTCAGTGCATGTGGTCATGTGCTCATAGAGTTTAACTATGGTTAGGCTTTTCATTCCGCCACTGGGCTTTTGCTTTGTCGCCAGTTCGTGGAATGTTGACCTGAGGTGCTTGATGAGTTAAGAGGATCTGAAGCTCGCAAAAGGTAAATGATCAATGGCCATGACTTATTGTTGATTTGATTTTGAATGTGAGTGACCGTTTGAAGGGTAAAATAGTAATGTGACCCTTTATTTTCAAATTGAAATCTCTAAGAAGTTTCCTATGACAAGAAAGACTGGAATTGATGGTAGAGAGGGCCTGAGTTGGTGAATTTGAATTTCTCTGTCATTCTGGAGTGGTCCAGGGTGCTTTGTGCATTTACAGGGTTTTGTGCCATGTGGAGGATGACATTTTTTGATTGGCTTGAGGTGTTTTGATGGTTTGATCAGTATGGTTTGCGTGGTAAATTTGTGATCTTTCTGTCCTTCTCAGAGATTCTTCTCAAGTGCGAAGATCTTTCTTGTTGCTGATAGATTAGTGCTGGTTTTCCCTCCAGCAGTGTTTTCAAAATTTTGTTGAAACACTAACCCTTACCATGGTTATCCGTAGCTTGTTACATCCTAACTTGTTTGGGATTTCAGGGTAACCAGGGGTATATGTAGTCAAGTTTTTGACTTAGAAAGGGTTCTGAATTTTGTCAGTTCTACTGAGGGGTTCTATTCTATAGATTTTCTCCTTCTCTCTGCATATAGGGTGTTCTTCTTTCCGTTGCTGGTTCTGAGAATACAATACATATTGTAATAGATTTGTCTTATGTATGAGATTGTAGCATACTTGCTCTTGTATCAGACTATCTCCATTTTAATTTTGAATGCATTAATCATACATCAACGCTGTCTAGTTTTTCTCCTTGTATTGCCTAAGTGTTTACAAGTGGAGTTTTCTTTACAAAGATAACTGGTTCAGGGTTGGTGTTTAGATATGTATGAGCTGAGGTATCAAATATGCATCATTCTTGTCTTCTAGTGGATGCTGGTGAATGTATTTCCTGTTCCTAGGTCTTTCTTTCGATAGGTGATAGCATATCTGGGTGCACAGGTGGTTTGGTAATGTATGATCTAGTCAGGGTGAGTGTGTTGTGTTCTTGTTTAATAGTTGTCTCTTACATTAGGGTATTTGACTCTGTGGCCCATTAGACAAGGCACTAGTCTATCAAAGACTTAGGGTATCTCAGGGGTCCCTTCAATCTCCATTTAAAATCATTTCATTTTAGTCCCACCCTTTCCCTTTATGTTGTTAGGATAGGTGTCTGGCTTTCAATCTCATTCTATGCAAGTAGGGCTATTGCATGAGACTTTCTATCATTGGGGTATAGGATACCTATAGGAGATTGACTACTATTCCACATTAATCTATCTGCAGGCCTTTGGTTTTGTCATGAGGTGTGTTGAGTGTGCAGACAAGGCAATACCCGCTTGAGTGAATGTGGAGCTCAAAGAGGAAGGAGGATTTCTCTTTGTCCTCATCAATTGGTTTGTTTTCCTTGTCAAGTTTGAGTGCCTAATCTGTGTGTCTAAGCCCAACTATTTGATTCAAGCTTGGTCCTATAAGGAAAAGAGCCAACAAAATGGTGACTCTGCTGGGGAGAGTCTAGAACAGAGTCTGATATATAGACAAGCACTTGCTAAATTTTCTCACTAAGTGTTGAGTGGCGACTCTGAGTCTCTGTTTGGTCAGTGTTTTATAACAAGTGTGATATATTTGTAGTCCTAACAAGTAGTTATGCTGTGAGGTTGTCTTGTGATTGTTGGTTTTGAAGAGGGTTCAGAGTTGAAGAGGTTCTTAGTTGATTTAGATTTGTCCTCTGCAAAGAGGTGGCTGCTCTACCAAGGTCTGCAAGGTGGTTTGGAGGAGACCTTAGATCAATATTTTGTAGTGTTCACAACATCTCCAGGTAATCCTATTTCAAAGCAAGAATAGTCCCTAATTAGGTGAACAAGTCATCAGTGAAAAATGAAGTCAGTCTTGAAGGTTTGATCATATTTTTGGATAAAAGTTTTAGTTTTGTAATGAGTATCAGAAGTATGTTGAGGTTTAAAGAGTCATTGGTTGCATGGGTTTAAACACAAATATTGTCATAAGAACAAGCTGTATTATGTTGTCAGTACCTTAAAATGGAGTTTCCAGCTTTGATGGATCAGGATGATGTTTCTAGGTCTGGGTGTTATTAGTCAGATGTTAGAAATGTTGATAGAGATAGAGACATTTATCTAATGAGTCAAAGAATCCAACAGACTTGTACAAATATTTTTAGATGTGCAATAGGGGAATGGAAAGAAGGGTCATCGCACTCATACTATAATAAGTTTCTTATAGCTTATGATGAACTTCTTATGGGTATTGAGCTTCAAGATTGCCAGTATACTGAAATGTTTTTAGTACTTAGTATGCCTGAATCAGTCGGTTGGACTGCCTCTATTAGAAGTGTAGCACTAGAAAAGGTTAAGAAATGGATGTATTCATTTAAGAATGGTGAATCTTGTGATGCTGGTGTTGATGATGGTACTTGTGATTATCAAGAAATAGAAAAGAAATTTGTTGTTGATAGTACTCCCTACTATGAATACTTTACACAAGATGTTGTGGGACAATATTTTTTACCCCATGTCTCAGATGAGGATGATATATGCAGCACTAGCAGAGAGACTAATGAAGGCAATAATGGAGAGGTCTCTGCATATGAGTTAGATACAACATGGGAAGAAGAAAGTAATAATGAAAGTGAACTTTCATTTGGAAGTGAAGGTATGAATTCTTTCTCTCAATCTAAAGATGAAAATGCATCTCAAATTTTGCATTGTACAAATCAGTTTGAATATGGTGATGATCACTATAAATCTTCATATGGTTTTGATTTTTCTCCATATGCTGAGAGTCTCCACGAAAATAAAATGGGTAATGAGTTTAAGGTATTTACCAATGCCTTATATGATGAGGATTCTGATGATGATCAGCCCATTTTTTGTCACAATGATCAAAGAGGAATGTTACATGGAATTATCAATCCATTGTTTAAAGAGGACATGGAGGTTGTAGATTCAAGTGAACTAGGTATAAATGATGGCATACTATCTTCCTGCTGTGAGAAATCAGAATATTTTTCTTCCATGTATGTCAGAGTTTTAAATGATGATGTTGCATCTGATGAGTATGGTGATATGTGTGCTAGTGTGGACTCAATTTTTCATGAGCCTAGGGCCAGTGGTTCTTGTTCATGTTCTGATGCTAGAAAATGTGGTAAGTCTAAAGGGGCTTTCTCAGATTTACAAATGACTATTGAGTCATTGACTGATAGTGCTTGTTCCCTTTTGGAGGATGCTAATGTGTTTTTTGATCAGCAAGTGGCTACCATTTTCATGCAGCTAGATTTCTGTCTCGAGAAGTTTTATATTAGTTTGCAGAGCAGGGAGATAGAAAGTGTTTATTATTCATTGCAAACTAATGGTTAGAATGTTGGTCCTGCCAATCATGGTGTTGAGTTGCAGTGTTTCCTTTTTTAGCATGGCGGTGAAAGTAGAGAGTGTGACATTTTGTTGTCATGAAATGGTCAACATCTATGGCAGCTTGATGACTTTATCTTGCCAGATGATGGTGAGTATGGTGATCAACTTTTATATAATGTGTTGAATGTGGATCACAATGTTTCTGGCAGGATGGATGAGAAATGCATTTTCAGCTTTCCTTTGCTAAGTGGAGATGAAAATTACTTGTTTGATAGAGGAAAGATCTGATCAAAAGTTTTGGGGCCCTGAGCCTTTTGTGAATATTTTAAGGTCTGTAAATATTTCCCTTCCCTGTTGTGTTTCTCCTTTTCCTGCTTTCCTGGTTCGGTTGCCAATTTTTGAGTTTCCTACTTTGGCTAGTTGGTGACCTGCTCTCCCAGAGATTTGGCTCCTTGCTATGCCTACAGGAGGCATACATCACCAACCAGAGCCACTGTTAGGTTGATTTTCTGTCATAGCAAAATCCTTGAAAATGGCCTATTTTCTCTGCAAGCTTTGTTTTTACCTCCTGCCCTATGTTCTCCATGTTGTCACCTTTCTCTGGTCCAAATTCCACGAGCTAAATCATAAGATCCAAAAAGAAATTCAGGTTCTCAGGTCTGCAGGAAGCAATCTTTAAAATCTACCTCAGTGTCGAAAACCCACAGTGTTTCTAAAAGTTCATGATGTTTTCGGTCTGTGTGTTTTTGACCTACGTTGTTTTCGACCTTGTGCTTCCTGCTTTGTGCACTTATCCTTTGGCGTCGAAAACTCTGTGTGTTTTCAGTCTTCCGCTGTGTCGAAAACATTATGTGTTTTCGACCTCCTAGTTCCCTGTTTGCTAGTGTTTTCTCTAACTGCGCAGGTGCAATGGGTGGTGAGGCCATTATCAGAGGGGTCTGTGATGAGGATAGATCTAATGATTGGCATAAGTTCTCATGGGATTTGTCAGAGCCATGAGATCTTACGCCAACTATTCATTTTCAAAGGGCTTATTGAGTGTGGGTCTGATGTTGGTGACCTGGCGGTATTCTGTGAATAATGGCATGACGTGTGGCATTTGGTGGGCCCGGGTCTGAGGCGTGATGATAGGTGGCATCACTCATCGTGGTTGCGGAGTTAAAGGTAGGTCTGTGATTTGGCGGAGTGAATAAATTTTAGCTGCCTGACAAACTTGCTTCTTGTCACGGGTTCGCAGGATGATTTGGCAGCAGCATTTTTCTTTCCAGGAACTCGCGAAAGCCTTTTGTCGCCAGTTCGCCAGATGATTCAATGTGGGCCTTTTCAGCATGTGTGGTCATGTGTTCACGGAGTTTAACTACAGTTTGGCTTTTCATTCTACGACAGGACTTTTGCTATGTCGCCAGTTCGCGAAATGTGGACCCGAGGTGCTTGATGAGTTAAGAGGATCTGAAGGCCGTGAAAGGTAAAGGATCAATGACCATGACTTATTGTTGATCTAATTTTGAATGTGAGCTGCTGATTGAAGGGTAAAATAGTAATGTGACCATTTATTTTCAATTGAAATCTCTGAGACGTTTCCTGCGACAAGGACTAGAATTGATGGCAGAGAGGGCCTGAGTTGGTGAATTTGAATTTCTCCACTGTTCCGGTGTGGTCCAGGGTGCTTTGTGCATTTGCAGGGTTTTGTGCCATGTGGAGGAGGACAATTTTTGATTGGCTTGAGGTCTTTTGATGGTCTAATCAGTATGGTTTGCATGGTAAATTTGTGATCTTCCTGTCCTTCTCAGAGATTCTTCTCAAGTGCGAAGATCTTTCTTGTTGCTGACAAATTTATTGTTGGTTTTCCCTCCAGTAGTGTTTTCAAAACTTTGTTGAAACCCTAACCCTTACCATGGTTACCTATAGCTTGTTGCATCCTAACTTGTTTGGGATTCCAGGGTAACCAGGGGTATATGTAGTCAAGTTTTTGACTTAGAAAGGGTTCTGAATTTTGTTAGTTCCAGTGAGGGGTTCTATTCTACAGATTTTTTCCTTCTCTCTGCATATAGGGTGTTCTTCTTTCCATTGTTGGTTCTGAGAATACAATATATATTGTAACAAATTTGTCTTATGTATGAGATTGCAGCATATTTGTTCTTGTATCAGATTGTCTCCATTTGAATTCTGAATGCATTAATCATACATCAAGGGTGTTTGGTTTTTCTGCTTGTATTGCCTAAGTGTTTACAAGTGGAGTTGTCTTCATAGAGATAACTGGTTCAGGGTTGGTGTTTAGATATGTATGAGCTGAGGTATCAAAGATGCATCATGCTTGTCTTCCAGTGGATGCTGGTGAATGTATTGCCTATTCCTAGGTCTTTCTTTGGATAGATGATACCATATCTAGGTGCATAGGTGGTTTGGTAATGTATGATCTGGTCAGGGTGAGTGTGTTGTGTTCTTGTTTCATAGCTATCTCTTATAGTAGGGTATTTGACTCTGTGGCCCATTGGACAAGGCACTATTCTATCAGATACTTAGGGTATCTCAGAGGTCCCTTCAATCTCCATTTAAAATCATTTCATTTCAGTCCCACCCTTTCCCTTTATGTTGTTAGGATAGGTGTCTGGCTTTCAATCTCATTCCATGCAAGTAGGGCTATTGCATGAGACTTTCTATCATTGGGGTATAGGATACCTATAGGAGATTGACTACTATTCCACATTAATCTATCTACAGGCCTTTGGTTTTGTCATGAGGTGTGTTGAGTGTACAGACAAGGCAATACCCACCTGAGTGAATGTGGAGCTCAAAGAGGAAGGAGGATTTCTCTTTGTCCTCATCAATTGGTTTGTTTTCCCTGTCAAGTTTGAGTGCCTAATCTATGTTTCTAAGCCCAACTATTTGATTCAAGGTTGGTCCTGCAAGGAAAAGAGCCAACAGGCACAATGGACTATGGATTGTGGTATAAAAAATATGATGATTTTACCCTATGTGAATATATAGATGCTGATTGGGGAGGCAGTGTTGATGATAAGAAAAGTACTAGTGGTGGAGCAATTTTCCTTGGAGGAAGATTGGTTTCTTGGTTAAGAAAGAAACAAAATTGTATTTCACAGAGCACAGCAAAAGTAGAATATGTAGCAATAACAAATAATTGTAACCAGATAATTTGGATGAAGAAAATGCTGAAGGATATTGGAATAAAGTTTGTTGAACCTGTTGTCATACATTGTGACAACACCAGCATAGTTAGTATGTCTAAGAACCCTGTATTACATTCTAAGACAAAACATATAGAGATTAAGTATCATGTTTTAAGAGAGAAAGTTGCTAAGAAGGAAGTTAGACTTGAGTACATTTAAGTATAAAGTAGCAGATAGTAGATATATTTACAAAGCCTTTGCCTAAGGATACATTTGAGTATCCAAGAGGTTTGCTTGGGGTTATACCCCAGCCTACTTTTGGGAAGTGATGTAGTTGGTTGCATCCATCCAGTGGTATATGAGCCTTATCTTTCTTCTGAACTGGATGTTGGTACTTCCTCTATGGGGGAGTATGTGTATCTGAGCTGAGTCATAGGACTCTAGTGAATGTATTTTCTGAATAGTGTCTTTTGACATTTGAGTTTTTGTTGACATAATGATGAAATTTTTGTCATTGATGTCAATGGGGGAGAAGTGTACATGAAAAAACTATTTGTACTATTTGAATAGGAAAATGAACCAAGATTTGATTAATGAAGAGGACATGATGCAGTAGTATTGCAGTATTGGATTTTTGAAACATTGGATGTTTTTTCATCTATTTTTCCATCAATGCCAATGGGGGAGATTGTTAGGAATGAATGATAAATGTTCGGAAGCCATTTTGTAACAGTTGTTGTTGCATTCATGACTATGATTGTCATTGATGTCAATACAGTAATTTATCAAAGACTTACAGAGAAGCAGACAGAGTTTGAATTAGCGCACATGGATATTGTAGTTGGAGCTATGCGATGTTGAGGATATACTCTTTGATATATTATATGTCTATGGTTAAGAGTGCATACATTAATTCATTTATTCATGGAAGTTATGAGCATTTTGGTGGAAGCAGTATTCAGGCAATATTCCTAAGTAGCGGTTTGTGGAAATCAGATGATATCTCCTAATCGGGATGGAATTTGGTTTTGTGTAGTTAAAGGGAAGTTAAAGGCACATTTTTAGTGATGTGGATGATAGTGCATACTTCGAGGTCACACAAGTGAAGAATTATTGTATTTGCAAGCTGACAATTTTGTGTAATTTTGATGTAGCCTGTGGAAACCTTTATTTTGTAATTGTGTGCCGACTCATTTGTAATTAATCGAGTGTGTTATAAAGGAATGAATGTTTTTGAAGGAAGGAAGACATGTGAAGTACAAAGATCTAAAATTGAGATCTGGTGTAATAGTGAGTGCGGTTTGGCACATTCAGAGAAGAGGTAACATATTATTATGTTGAGTAATACAAAGATTATTTGGACAGTGTGTTCAGTGATCTTACCCTGAAGCTATTTGGACAATGGGTCCTTCTATCTTCCATAATTCTTAACAGCGTTAGAATCTTTCAACAGGGATTCAAAATCTCCTAACAGGGATTCATATGTACTGAATGTATTTCATAAGACTCCTAACAGATTCCATCCTTTCACAAGGAATATTCATATTAGTGCATCTTTTGTGGGCATCATTCCCACTGGGGTTTACTCTTTGATCAAGAGGTTCCCTAGTCAACATATCTTATGTCATTGTGTATGAATATCTTTCTATGGTTGGTAATTATATTGCTTACATGGTTTAATGCTATTGAAGTTGATAAAAGTTATAATTATCTAATAACTAATTTACCCCCCCCCTCTCAGTTATCTTGGTGGACTTTACTTTCTAACACAAATATATGACTAAAGCTTAGGTTTCAAGTGATCCTCAAATACTTCTTATTGGATAGAAAATATAGTGGTAAGGAAAGGAGGTCTAACGCTCATTCTACCAAAAAAACTATGATGATTTATGCACAATTTGGAGAAAAACATGAAAGGAATGAATAACCTCAAATATTTCAACTCTCAATTTTCATAACTTCGTAGCCTCAAACTTGTTACCTCTAAATTTGTTTATCCCTTGAATACAAATAGAAGAAAATAATCAAGGTAATTTCAAGGGAGTCCTAGGTTTAGACTATATTTATACGCGAATAGAGCCGTGGGGTGATAATTTTTTTTAAAATGCAAGTAAGCAAGAAATCACATTATATTAAACCCATTGGCGTAACTTTGGCTTATTCACCAAGCTTACCCCATGTCCCCATGTGGCTGCTTAACTACAATTTGTGCTTAAATTTAAGTAGTTGGAGTGTTCCCATGCCATTTTTGAATCATGGGAAAAGGATAATTTGGAATCTATCCCTACTTTTGTGGAGCAGCCACTACTTAACATTTAAAAATAAGCTTTGAAAAAAAGGAGGGGCTGGAATAAGCAGTCGCTGCTTATTGAGAAAAATGACATATGGCTCCACAAGATATTTTACCTCTCTTTTATTGTCTCCTATTTTTTCTCAAAACATCTATCTACATTTTTTTTTATTAAAATTTCATTTAAACAATCTATTTTAGATGTTTGCTAAGAAACAAGCAGCAAAACTAGTAATCATGGGGCCACGAGCTCCATGAATTGCTACTAGAAATGTTGAGCAGTGGCTGCTAGCCAAAATAAGCTTAGCAGCTACATGGGGACCATGAAAGACCATGGCAACACTTATCCAAAAGCACTTTCATAATGTTGAGGTAGTTTCTCAAAAGCTTATCCAATATTGAAGAATTTTAAGTTTTGAGTACGACCCGCAGAAGATTCAAGGTCTTAACTGTAGAAATTGGCAAACATTACTAAAACTAAATCACATTCTATAGTAGCACATGCATGAAATTAGGTGGTTGTCAAAGTTGACAAAGCATGAAAAGCCCTAACAAAATTTTTGTACACCCAAATAAGTTTGTAATTTATATTATTATGCTTTAATGGAATAGATATTATAGAAAAGTATCAACATTTTAATTTATTTTTAATGTTAATTTATATTTGTAGTGTTAATATATAGATCAATAATAGATTAATCTATATTGTATATTATATTAATAATATTTTGTTCTAATAAGAAAATTTTAAATTTTTATAATTATTTTGTATCATCATTCTCATGTTTTTGATGGTTTAATGATATTTATATTTCTAAAATGTGATAGATTTTTTAACAACCTACTTAAATTTTATCTTTAATTTTAATTTGTTATTTTTGAGAACCACTTTGTAATTTTTTTTCTCAAAACCTAATTTAATATAGATATTTATCATATGTGTAAGTCTTGTAATGGAAAAAGTGGAAACAAAACTAATAGAAAAAACTTAAAAGAACTACATAATTGAACAAATAATGAAGTTGAAATCTAAGCTTATATTATAGATTCACAAATTTTCTATCTTATAAGATTTTAAAAGTTTAAATTGAAGAAGGTAAACAATGCATTGACTACAAATTAGAAAAATCAAGAATGTTATGGAATGGTATGGCTCAAGATTAGTGTGTTAGGTTCATTTATCATAAAGCATTGTTATAAGATGAGGATAAAATGGAAGATTACCTTGTGCACCATTAAGTTGATATATATATGGTCTCTTACCAAATTTATTTTGATTCACCTTAGGTGGAACTTGTCATCTTACTTGCCCTTCTTGCTTATAGAAGACTCCCCAACCTCATAGTTGTTGTAGCCTAATCCATATATTTCTCCATGCATTATTTGATTCTTGATTTTTTCATCAAGTATTGTAGTACTCTTGTTGAATTTCTTGAGAAAATCACTTGTAGTCTTCAATTCACCTTTTAGATGTTTATTTTCTTTCTTCATATTTCCACTCTTTCTTAAGGCTTCTTGATTCTCTTCATTTGTGTCATGTAGTTGTGCATGTAATGCACCAAATTTTTATTTAGATTTGAAAAGTTTATAAATATTAACTAAAAAAATATATAGAATGAGCATTCAATCAAGCATATTCAAGGTAATTGGACACAAATATGCAATCAAGGAGTCAAGCATTCAAATGTGTATCTTTTCTATAACAATAATGATCAATCACAATATGGTTCTCTATAGCGAAGGCATTATTAAAATCTTCTAGCAACATCAAGACTTATGTGGGACTTAATACTAGAAGGGTTTCATATTTGAGGTAATATATATTAATTCAAATATTTCCATTATTGTTGTTCCTCTATCCTTCTGAGGAAAATCTATCTTATTTTTTAATTAAAGTTATTGAGGATGTGGGAAGACCACCACAAAGCTCAATATAGGCCATATGCAACACAACCTTTCTAAACCATTTTTTTTTTATGTGTGTAGGTTCATATTATATAGCAAGGGTGTTACATGATTTTAGAGTAGATAGTGACAGACATCCCCATATTTTAAATAAGGAAAAACTCATGGACAAGGATTCCCAACACATGAGACATGTGTAGGACCTTATGATTGAAATTTTGTTCCTTAATATTTACATAAACACCCTTATATTGGAGCACATGTGATGCCCAAAAGTTGGGTCAAAACACAACCAACAAATTTTTTTAAAAGTGATAAAGTTCCTACGATCATGATGCGGGTTAATGAGTTCAACGATGAGGTTACAATGAATCAGGTGAACAACCTCGACAATGTTGTCTATAAAGGATGCTAGAGGAATATTAATTAAGGTTAAGTACGTCCATCTTCATGACGATCAAAATTATTGTTCGTCAACTAGAGATCTCAAAGGTTGACTAAGAGGACATGGTTGATTAATGTTAACGGTGTACCATGTAGGTCAACCTATTCTGAAATTTGTTTAAAATTAAGTCTAATTTGATAATGGAGTTTAAACTGTCCGTATTAAAAATATAGGTTATACAAGAACTGATTTATTAAACTAATTAATAAATTAGATAATATAAACTATAAGTCTTAATCAATACATATATTTAAATATTATACAAGTATATTATTAATTAATAATTATAAAATATTAATTAATTAATAAATATAATATATTAACCTATAAAACATAACATGTTCTAATATTTACATCATTGGACTTAATAACATTAACAAATTAATATATAAAAATTACAAGGCAACATAACATCTATTTATATTAATGATAAACCATATATGCAAAATAACATAAAACACCTTTTAAGTAGAAAACTTAATTAACCACTAAACTAACTTTATTAACACACTAATTAAAAACTAACTACATACTAAAATACCTTATCATTACACTAAACATCCTATCAAACTAATCTTTTCTACTCTCTCCACCTACGTGCCCCAAGGAATGGCCACTTCTATCACATCAAACAGCTATCTCCCAAGATTAATGACCTTGGAGTACGCATGGAGGAATGATGAAATGCATTCAATGTTGTTTTGAACAATTCCCCTAAGGGAGCGCAAGACAAGGAGGGGCTTCTGAGGTTCTGCAAACAATACAAGGACAAGCCTTACGATCTCCTTGGCCACGTACCCTCCATGTACTAAGCCCTTTCTTTTTACATGTCTTCTCTTTATTCAAAGAGTCTAGCGTGGGTTTTGGGAAGGAGAATGGATGAGCATTTAATTTAGCAAGGACACTCCATTGTCCATAGGTATTATTTATCAATTAAAAACATTGACTTTGCTTCATACACCTGCGCCTAGAAAGGGGAGAGGAATTAATAAGGTAAGGGTAGTATTAAGTTGGTAAGAGGTAATGAGTGATTAGATATTAGTTTAGATATTTTACTAGTTATTTAATTTGTTATAATATTAGATATACAATGAGGTGTCATGTTTTATAATAAAATATGACTGTGGATGGATTTTTGTATGGGAATTCTTTCCCATACAAAATCCAGAGAGCATTTTGCTCTCTTTAAGTTTGCTGTAGAGTGCTATTTTTTTTTTAGCACCTCTATGTCAATTTTTTTTTGAAAGCTTATGAGATCATAGTATTGAGAATTAGATGGTTTCTTAAGTGGAATGTGGAGTTTAGGATATTGAAATTAGATAGTATTTCATAGCTGTTTCATCACCATCTTATAGAACTAAAAGAGTGATATAAAACATTTATGCAGAGTTCATTTCCAATGTTCTTAGACAATTAAAAACATCTAATAGAAACTACAATATTCCTATTTCATTCAAATAAGTGATCTTAATGATAACTATTCAACATATAATTCTATCAACTTGAAGAACTCATTGCAATGATAAAGAGATTAATTTCAATGGTAGAGGGAGATTAAGGTCGTTTATGAGACAAGCAAGTATTCATCTTTCCATAATATGAATTACATAACTTTTCATTATCTATATTTCCATTGAAATTTACATCATCCTAAATTTTAAAATAACATTGCAATATTCAAAATGATGCTTGCTTTCCTTTACATGAGTATCATATTAAATACATCTACTAAATACATCAATCTTTACAGTGAAAGATCATTATAGCAACATGCTTATCTTTCTTATTTTCCTTTCTAAATTTACAAATTTACAAGTGCTCCAAAGAAAGAAGAATTACATCATATAAAATTTACAACAAAGCATCCAAATCATGGAGTGATTTCCTCATTCAAAAACATCAAGGCAAGAATTTCTAACATCTTCATCTTCATACATCCTGACTTCAATTTCTGCAAGTAAAAACAAGGCAAGGAAAAGACCATGGGAGCTCTCCTCCCATCCAAGGCCTCTCATGAGACCACCCCCGAGCTTGGGGAGAACACAATGAACAGGATACAATCATACACACACAAACACAACAAGATTATAAACAATGGTAAAAATCCCAAATTCCCTCAAGAAGAAAACTAAGGAATTTCCATGAATTTCCTTTGTAGGGTGTGGGTAGACAAAACCATGGAGATAACCATTGCATAATAAAAAAAGGCCACACATGGACCCATATTTCTCAAATACATACAAGGCACACATGGCCAATTTTCCCTCCTTATACCCCCATTGCCACAAAGGCTAAATGCAAGGTTTCTTGGGGAAAATCACTCACCCAAGTTCATCTTTCCCCACACATGGAGGAGACTCTACACATGGAGTTACCTCCATTCCCACACCCCCTCTTGATTTCTCTTCCTCCCAAGGGTGAGTGAATCTAAGAGTAAACAACCCAAAATCCAATTACATGAAAAAAAACACATTTGCAAGCTTGCTCTCACCATGACCAACCATGGGGAGCTTAAAACACAACACAAAACAATGCAAGCTACCACCATGACCAACCATGGGAAGCCAAGAACATGATCAGAATTACAAACAACTCATAAAAACAGAGAGAGCACATGATTTCCTACCTCAAGTCCAAAGCTATGGAAGAATTTTGTTGAGCCCTAATCCAAGCTTCAAGCTTTCTCCTCTAACTTTCTGGAAACTCTCTAAAAATAGAGAATGGGTGAATGAATCATCCTTAGCCAAAAATTCCTCTAAATAGGGCTTCCACACCTAACCTCATAAATAAGGTTCAATCAAGCAAGTTGCAATTTTCGCTCAAGATAGAATATGAAATTTTAAAAGGGTCATAAAGTCAATTTTAGGCTTCTAAAAAGGTGAAAATACCCCTAACCCATGGGTACATTGAATGGGTTAACAAATTTAGCATAAAAATATCTCCTAAGGCCACTATTAACCCTCTAAACTCATGTCGAGGAATAAGATCGGAAATGGGGAATGGGAACTGCATTATGGTTCCTATGGCAAAAAGGTGTGCTAAGATTTCCCTAAAACTCCTAGCAAGTGCTCTCACACAACACACGATGTACCTTGATAACATTTAACATTAGTGTCAAGCGACACTTTACAAAATAACATTTCACGAAAGGTACATCCAATGTCACAACATTAAAACACACAATCATTCAAATTACTGTTACGAATATAAATACTTAACAACGAGGCCTCAGGTCTCTTAATAGACGGGGCCTTGGTTTAACTGGTTACCCTACGTTCAATGTGATTTCCCCGAATGTGTTTCCATGGTCCTTCCACCTGCAATACCTAAATGCAGCATCAGTAATTCAAGAAAGAAAACCATTAAAATAACCATATATGATATAGCGAAAATTAATCATTCAATTGCATAATTCAACTCATACTTCAATTGCATGTAATATTCATGATTTGATTGCATAATTCAAATGAAATTCCATAACGTAATTTAAATATCATCAAGATCATCAGGTTCACAAAACATCATATAAAAACATAAGCCAAATCTACACATCATGGATCCCATATGCAGAATCATCAAAAGAACAGTCCAACGAGTCAAACATAATATAACAGTAGTCGACAGAGTCCAAGTATCTCTGAAAGAAACATAATAAAAAAGATAGGCTAATATGCATAACACAGGATCACTATGTGGGCCGAAGGTGGGCCTCACAGCGCACAACTCAATGGTCTAAATTACTTTGAGGCACACCTTATAGTCTTGGTTTCCTTTCTATGTTGTCTCTCTAGATCTAGTTTACTACATTTATTTTCTATTTTGTTACCTTTTTTTGTTGTTCAAAGTTATAATTTTCATATCATTAAATCTATATCTTAAACACACACTTTTTATGTAAAATCCATTGAACAAAAGGAACACTAGTCTAGAAGTGTTTGTTCTCCTATTAAGACTATAGATAAACCTTATTATTTTGATATGCTATAAGTATTTGAGATATTAGTTCCTATCCATATCTATGATTTCATTTCCATAATAATTACCTTTAAATTTTAAAT
>BSBK01012064.1:2500-113580 GCA_027943335.1 Chamaecyparis obtusa
CCTCTACCTATCTCTCTACATTCACCTCATTTCTCATTCTCTTTAAATATATTTTTATATCTCTCTATCTCTTTGTTTGTTTCACTATCTCTCTATCCCTCTCCCCCTCCATATGCGTACCTCATTATAACTACTATATCCCTATCACTTTATCTCATTATCTACATCTGTCTTTGTCTCTCCCTCTTGATCTATTTCCATTATTTATCTCTCTCCATGGATCTCTCTATATTTATCTCTTCTCTATCTCTCTATTTATTTCTATCCCTCATACACATATGCATATCCCTCTATATTTGTCTTCCATTATCCACTTCTATCTCTCTAATTGTTGGGATTAAAAGAACACAAATTTGATAATTGTTAGGTTTAGGGTTAGGATTCAATTTTGTCTAGTGTTCAAATACTCCTGGTGTTAGGGTTTACTTTTCTTTATTGTTAAGGTTAGAGTAAAATTTGGTTTAGAGTTAGTGTTTAAGTTGGTTTGATTTTCAATTAGTTTTATGATTAGGGTTAAACTTTCTTTAGGGTTTTGATTGCAATTCTATTTGGTTTATGTTTAAAATTTATTTTTATTTATTGTTAGGGAACTAACTTTAAATATTTTGTGTTAGGGGTAGGGTTTAATTTGGATTAGGGTTCAACCTTAGCTTTGTCTACTATCACGTTTAAGATTCAATTTGGTCTATTTTTAGTTTTAGGATTAATATTTTTGTTTAAATATTATAATTACATTAGGTTCAAAGTTGAGGTTGGTATTTATTTAAGTTTATGGAGTGAGGTTTGGATTTAATAATGTTTAAGGTTGTGCTTTAAAAGGTTTGGGATTTGGTTTGATTCTATGTCCTATTGATTTGTTTGGATTAAAAGACTAACACAAATTTGATAATTGCTAGGTTTAGTTTATTATATTGTTTCATTAGGTTTAGGATTAGGGTTCAATTTTGTTTAGTGTTCAATACTGCTAGTGTTAGGGTTTAATTTTCTTTATTGTTAAGGTCTGGATAAATTTTTGTTTAGAGTTAGTGTTTAATTTGGTTTGATGTTCAATTATTTATTTGATTAAGGTTCAACTTGCTTTAGAGTTTTGATTACAATTCAATTTGGTTTAGGTTGAAAATTCCTTTTTGTTTATTGTTGGGGAACTATGTTTCAAGTTTTTATGGTTCAGACTTAGCTTTGTCTACTATCAGGTTTAAGATTCAATTTAGTCTATTTTTAGTTTTAGGATTAATATTTTTGTTTAAATATTATAATTACATTAGGCTCAAAGTTGAGGTTGGTATTTATTTAAGTTTATGGAGTGAGGTTTGGGTTTAATAATGTTTAAGGTTGTGTTTTAAAAGGATTGGGATTTCATTTGATTATATGTCATGTTGATTTGTTTGGATTAAAAGAATGACACAAATTTGATAATTGTCAGGTTTAGTTTCTTATATTGTTTTATTAGGTTCAGGGTTAGGGTAAATTTTATTTAGTGTTCAAATACTCCTAGTGTTAGGGTTCAATTTTATTTATTGTTAAGGTTAGGGTAAATTTTGGTTTAAAGTTAGTGTTTAATTTGGTGTGATGTTCAATTAGTTTTGTGATTAGGGTTCAACTTTCTTTAGGGTTTTGATTACAATTTATTTTGGCTTAGGTTTTAAATTTCTTTTTGTTTATTATTAGGGAACTAAGTTTCAATTTTTAATGTGTTAGGAGTAGGGTTTAATTTGGATTGGGATTCAGACTTAGCTTTGTCTAATATCAAGTTTAAGATCTGATTTGGTTTATTTTTAGTATTAGGATTAATATTTTTATTCAAATATTATTTCATTAGGTTCAAAGTTGAGGTTGGTATTTATTTATGCTTATGGAGTGAGTTTTGAGTTTAATATTGTTTAAGGTTGTGTTTTAAAAGGGTTGGTATTTGATTTGACTTTATACCCTATTGATTTGTATGGATTACAAGAATAACACAAATTTGATAATTGCTAGGTTTAGTTTCTTATATTGTTTCATTAGGTTTAGGGTTAGGGTTCAATTTGTTTTAGTGTTCAAAGACTCCTAATGTTAGGGTTCAATTTTATTTATTGATAAGGTCAGGGTAAATTTTGGTTTAGAGTTAGTGTTTAATTTGGTTTGATGTTTAATTAGTTTTGTGATTAGGGTTCAACTTGGCTTAGGGTTTTGATTACAATTAAATTTGGTTTAGGTTTATTTTTTATTTTTTATTTTTAGGGAACTAAGTTTCAATTTTTGACGTGTTAGGGGTAGGGTTTAATTTGGATTTGGGTTCATACTTAGCTTTGCCTACAATCGGGTTTAAGATTCAATTTGGTTTATTTTTAGTTTTAGGATTAATATTTTTGTTTAAAGATTATAATTACATTAGGTTCAAAATTGAGGTTGGTATTTATTTAAGCTTAAGGAGTGAGGTATGGGTTTAATAATGTTTAAGGTTGTGTTTTAAAAGGGTTTGGATTCGATTTGATTCTATGTCTTATTTATTTGTTTGGATTAAAAGAATGACACAAATTTGATAATTTTTAGTTTTAGTTTCTTATACTATGTCATTAGATTTAGGGTTAGGGTTAAATTTGTTTAGTGTTTAAATACTCCTAGTGTTAGGGTTAAATTTTCTTTATTGTTAAGTTCGGGGTAAATTTTGGTTTAGAGTTAGTGTTTAATTTGGAATGATGTTCAATTAGTTTTGTGATTAGGTTCAACTTGCTTTAGGGTTTTGATTACAATTCAATTTGGTTTAGGTTTAAAATTTATTTTTTATTATTGTTAGGGAACTAAGTTTCAAGTTTTTATGTGTTATGGGTAGGGTTTAATTTGGATTAGGGTTTGGACTTAGATTTGTCTACTGTTATTTTTAAGCTCATTTTGGTTTACTTTTAGTTTTAGGATTAATATTTTTGTTTAAAGATTATAATTTCACTAGGTTCAAAGTTTAGGTTGGTATTTATTTAAGCTTATGGAGTGAGGTTTAGATTTAATAATGATTAAGGTTGTGTTTTAAAAGGGTTGGGATTTGGTTTGATTCTATGTCCTATTGATTTTTTTAGATTAAAAGAATGACACGAATTTGATAATTGCTAGGTTTAGTTTCTTATACTATTTCATTAGGTTTAGGTTTAGGGTTCAATTTTGTTTAGTGTTCAAATACTCCTAGTGTTAGGGTTCAATTTCTCTATTGTTAAGTTCAGGGTAAAAATTTGGTTTAGAGTTAGTGTTTGATTTGGTTTGATGTTCAATTAGTTTTTTGATTAGGGTTCAACTTGCTTTAGGGTTTTGATTACAATTCAATTGGGTTTAGGTTTAAATTTCATTTTGTTTATTGTTAGGGAACTAAGTTTCAAGTTTTTATGTGTTAGGGGTAGGTTTTAATTTAGATTGTGGTTTGGACTTAGCTTTGTCTACTATTAGGTTTAAGGTTCAATTTGGTTTATTTTTAGTTTTAGGATTAATATTTTTGTTTAAAGGTTATAATTACATTAGGCTCAAAGTTGAGGTTGGTATATATTTAATCTTATGGACTGAGCTTTGGGTTTAATAATTTTTAAGGTTGTGTTTTAAAGGGTTGGGATTTGATTTGATTTTATGCCCTGTTGATTTGTTTGGATTAAAAGAACAACACAAATTTGATAATTTCTAAGCTTAGTTTCTTATACTATTTCATTAGGTTTAGAATTAGGGTTCAATTTTGTTTAGTGTTCAAATTCTCCTACTATTACGGTTCATTTTTCTTTATTATTAAGGTCAGGGTAAAATTTGGTTTAGAGTTAGTGTTTAATTTGGTTTGATGTTCAATTAGTTTTATGATTAGGGTTCAACTTGCTTTAGGGTTTTGATTACAATTTAATTTGGTTTGGGTTTTAAATTTCTTTTTGTTTATTGTTGGGGAACTAAGTTTAAACTTTTAATATGTGAGGGGTAGGGTAAAATTTGGATTGGGGTTTAATTTTTGTCTTTGTCTAATATCAGGTTTAAGATTCAATTTGGTTTATTTTTTGTTTTAGGATTAATGTTTTTTTAAAGATTAAAAATATATTAGGTTCAAATTTAAGGTTGGTATTTATTTATTACAAATGCTAAAACATAGATTTGAAATTCTTCTATCGAGCTCAATAAAAAAATTTCACTTCGTGCTTTTATTCTCAATGCATTTGCAATGAACGTTACGAAATTGACACATCAGATGCGAAGACATATTGAAACATTTGTAATCTCCCACCATGCCACCGATTGAACAAAAGAAAAACCTTGAGCCCACCATAGTGTCCATTTATCTTAGCTAACTAGAGCAGAGAGAAATCACTCGGTAACATGTTGAGATTGAAGGAAGCTCTCAACACACCACCATGTGCCAAATCGGATGACACAACATAGCTTAGTAATGTAGGGAGATAGGAGAAACATTACACCATGCCACCATGTGGGACCCACAACCTCTTCACCAATGAATTATGCATGTGTATTTATAAATGGGTAAAGTTGTCATGTGAGAGGAAACACTTAGGCATAAGGAATTAGGAAATAATCGACCATAACAGGGGCAACCAGTGGATGATAAAAACTTTAACAAAGGTGGTCGATCTACCAGTGAACATTAACCCTTGAATCATAAAACTTTAAGAGTTTCAGTCGGGTAAACAAGTCAACACAATAATAGAAGTTGGCTCATGTATCATAATTGGCTCTATTCTGAACACACTGATGAATTCAGTTGAGAGGTGGGGCTTAACTACAAACATACAGTCACAACTAGAAAGTGGAGGAAGAAAACTTAGTTTTCATAAGTTTTTATCTTACTATAAGTCTGAACAATAAGGACTAGTGCCACATATCCATGGTAATAGAGTCAAATATCAAATGAACCCAACATTAATTGTGCATACTCTTCTAAATGTTAATGCCTCACACAAACATTCAACTACATCTAAGAATACATCATTCTTACAGAATCGTTGCTATTTCTTTGAACTGTTGTAACATATAAACATGAATTTAATATTTTCCTTGATTTAATACCTTGCACTAATCAACTGCAACAATGAAATAATAAGGTCTACAACAATCATACATAATTACCAAATTCATATAGGTGATTCAAGAAATGTTTAAATCTCTACTTTAGAGATCTCTATAATTACTCACACAAATGCTAAGACAAATTAATAGACAAATAAAAAATCCTTAATTCAATTTTCAAATGATATTTTCAATTAATTTCTTTAGAAGTATTCATGCATTTCATTTAATACAAGAGTTTTTCATTTCTATTTCTACAAAAATACCTATTACATAAACTATTCTACTTGTCCATGTACTAAGAATTTTCAGAACCCATAAGCTTGGCCTTGGTATTCCTTTTATAGACACAAGGAATATTGCAACAAGCTACAAGACATATATCATATATTTTGTTACCAACACCACTAGTCGATCATAGATTACTATGAAAAGCAAAATAAGGGAATTCTGATAGTAATCACTAACTTCAAGAGGACTCTTTTTATAGTAATGTTCATACCATAGTTTTGAGCCTATATAAACTCTTCAATAGGTAGAAAAAACTCACTCCCAACATATCCACTACCTCAAAATATTAGAAGAATCGCTACTATTGTATTTTCTATATCATATTATTTCAGCATTACATATAGATCTTTATATATAGAAATATTTGAAGAGATCATTCCTAACATAAAGATTCTATTTTATCAACTCAAATTATACTCATGAAATCACTACTATTTTCCCCGAATCACCATAATGCATCTAAAAGGATTTAATCTCTTCCTTGAAGAAAGCCCCCTTCTATGGGACCCCATTCTAAGTAGTTATCTTACTCATCATGAAGGCTCATTTCTTTATCAACCCAGGGATGTGAACTTGAAATGGGTCAACACTATATGTGCACTAGCACTCACTAGTATTCATACTAACATAGATTTGGAAATGAAATAGTACTAAAGGAAAATGCTTGAAAAGAAATATCATGAATACTAAACATGAGTCAACAAATAAATAGGAGTGAAACAGAAAACAAAACCATAGTTCTTAGCAAAGAAATACAAAGTTACTATCACTACAACATTTGGGGTCGAATTTCGATGCCAATTTACGACGCCACTACAATTTGTGTTTTTTTTGCAAGTTCCCCTAACGGTGTCTTAATAGCGACGCTATCATCGTAATTGTGACACCCATTTGGTTATAAACAAAAAAGAAAAAGAAAAAGAAAGTGTCATTTGTAATTTGTGAATTCGAAGAGCTGTTGTGAAGACGACACTACAATTTTTCATGGTGTGAAGAGGGCATTCAAGTTTGGCATGGGTGAAGAGGCCAGAACTATGTGGGAAGAGGGCACTGGAACTTGAGGTAGGCATTCGAGCTTTTTCTTCTCATTAAATCAATTTCAATGGCATTATTTACATCTTAGCATTGTTAATAGTGGCATTGTTTACATCTTAGCATTTGGAATGCTCGATGACCCACGAGCTTTGAGAGCTGGGGCATCGTTGCTATTACCTTCAAGGCATTGTGTGAAGTGTTTGATCTCTCTTTATTTGTTCTGCTATTGATATTCACTATGTGCGTACTCCTCATTTATGATCATTTCACAAGGAAATATCTTGATGGCTCACGGGCTGCAAGCTAGGGCATGATACATTATTCAGGAGCTCACTGTTTAATATTGGCATTGTTTACATCTTTTCATTTGGAATACTTGATGACCTGCGAGCTTTGAGAGCTAGGGCATCATTTCTATTACCTTCAAGGCATTGTGTGAAGTGTTTGATCTCTCTTTATTTATTTTCTTATTAATATTAACTATGTCTGTACTCCCCGTTTACGATCATTTCACGAGGAAATGTCTTGATGGCTCACAGGCTACAAGCTAGGGCATCATACATTATTCATGAGCTCACTGTTTAATACTGGTATTGTTTACATCTTTTCATTTGGAATGCTTGATGACCTGCGAGCTTTGAGAGCTAGCGCATCGTTTATATTACCTTCAAGGCATTGTGTGAAGTGTTTGATCTCTCTTTATTTGTTTTGGTGTTGATATTCATTATGTGGTACTCCCCATTTATGATCATTTCATGAGGAAATGTCTTGATGGCTCGCGAGCTGCAAGCTAGGGCATCATACATTGTTCATGATCTCACTGTTTAATATCTGGTTAGGCCATGTAAATGGTACCAGGCCAACCCAATCAACCCAACAAAATGTGTCATGTTTATCTTTGTCAAATACATGTGTTCACCATTTTGTTCTTGTTCTTCACACAAATATTGCATCAAAAGTAATTGTAAACAATGATTCAAAGAAAAAGAAACAACTACAATAGATCAAACCCCCCCAAAATATAGTCAACTACAATAGCTCACAGTCTCAATGAAATAAATAGTGTATAAAACAATAAATGGTGCACAACAACAGCAAGCATGCAATGACAACAATAACATTGCATGATAAAATTCAATACTCTTAGTTTGTATTCACATTGCACATGCATAATTGTAGATGAGGATCAGTAATAGGGTGCTAGGCATTGCTTAGATCCTTTGGATCTAACCCCATCTTTTCCTTCCTTGCAGGTTTTGGATCATACAAGAGCATACTGGATTGAACCCTAGGTCAACACTTCATTACTTCAGGCAATGTCTGGTACCTTCATTATTTATGTTCATCCACTTATGTATGTTTGCATTCATTCATATTCTTTTGAAAGTTGGCTATTAGCGACCATATATGACGATTCTTGATGTTTTTGGGTCATTTGATGAAAAGATGTAAATTTTTCTTAAAATTTTATATTTTTTATTTCAATTTTGAATTTGAGCTCTGGCATCATGCAATATTATTGCTGTCAAAACAGTAAGTGTATTAATGTATGATCTAATAGCAGCAACCTCATTGATCATTACCTTTGACTCCTCCATCATTATAGAAGAGATATGATACATAGGTGGAAGAGGATATAGTGGATCCAAGGTCCAAATACAGAAACTCAATCAAATGCATAATTCAATCTAGTGACCCAAGATGGTTTCAATAAGTGAAATGGTAAATTATCCTCCAACCAGCCTTATGGTGTGATCCAATAGCCCTAATTTATGTAATCCAAATTAATTAAATAGGTTCCAAACTTTCTTCAAATGTTCAAGCACCAAAACTTCAAAATTCACCAAGTTAGGACTAACAATCTATCTTGTAGCCCTGCAGCAGCACTCACAAGGCTTTTCCTTCAACTTTTCCCAAAAAATAAGGAAAATAAATCATATATTTGAGTACCCTTTATGGATTAACTTAACATACCAAAAGGACAGGGTAGGTTGTTTTGGAAGATATATGACTTCTCACACTATTTCTCAGGATTTTAAGGCCTAAAACTCATGCATTTACAAAGGAAGTACTAACCACTCAAGCTCCCAAGCTCTAAATCTTTTCATAGTCTCTTGAATAGGTTTTAATTAGAGGAATGTGGAACCAATTTGATTCCAAGAGACTTCTAGACACAAAAGCCCCAATTTGCACTCTCTAAACCCTTAAAACTAGGGCTTCTCCAATGTCACGCTTCCCAAAGCTTCATGAAACAAATAAAGGTTGGAAAACCTTTTCCTCAACATATCTATACACATTCCATCATAAAATAGTGCCCTTTTTTGGCCAAGACTCTCTATCCTTCACCCTACCCTCCAAATTCACTTAGTTTTTTTTAGTGTTCCCTATGGTGATCACCACAACAGTCAATCAAACTTGCATTCCTAATGTTAGAGGAATATAATACATGTTAATTGAGTGTCATTATATGAGAATAATTAGTCTACATCCATAGAATGACATTCATAATGAACAAAAACTCAATAAACTATCCTAAATCAGATTTCCAATGACTGTACAGTTCCAAGGTAGAATAAAAGTGATTAGTATGGGATTCTCAGATCATGAATGAATTAAAATACATGAAATAATAACTTAAAAACATTTTAGAAACCATTCCAAACTTTATCAACTTTGTTTCATACCAAAAACCCTTCAAAAATTGCAAGAAAATCAGACTTTATTCTCCAAAATTGGGTACAGTCTGTACAACAGAGTCTCATGCCCGTACAATGGATATGTGAGACTTTTAATAAACCCCTATCAACTACCCCAACCAATAAAAATTGGTTGGATGGCTTAATTTGGCCTAAAACAATAACAAAACTAATTCCCTCCTAAATGTCCATAACCGTTATAATTTGAAAATTCAAATTTATAACTTCGTAACTTTTGAATATTTGAAATTGCTAAGTGATGAAACTATACCAAATCATCTAAATGGACTTATTAACCTATTATTAATACTAATTTATCCTATTTGAAACTTGTAACACCTAATTCTATCCTAGATTCCAAATTTGGTCCTAAGGCTTTTTAGGCCTTTTAGGACTTATTACACATTTGCCATTCTTATTGCATGAAATGACCTCATAGGCCATTATAGGTGCCAAAATACTCCAGTTGATGTCTTTGGATGTCTTTATAATCTCTAATGGCTCCAAGTGTGTCTTCATAGGTATTTGGGTTTCTTTTTGTCTTCTAGGTGCCCCTGCACCAAGATAACTACCTACAACTATATTTCATAATTCCTCCTTTGAATTCATAAACATGACACATTTTGTTGGGCTGATTGGGTTGGCCTGGTACCATTTACATGGCCTGGCTAGATATTAAACAATGAGCTCATGAACAATCATCCTACTACTTACACTACAATTTCTATGTCTACTTACAATAATAAATTACAGAGTTTCACTGCAATTTCTATGTCCACTTCCATTAAAATATATCACTCCTCTTGTTATATAGGCATCCTTCTCATTAAGTGTTGTGATTAAAATATATCACTCCTCCTATTATATAATGTATATGCATAGTTGTTTAAAATGCCATACTTGTTGCTCTTAAATATTATTACCATTTCACTCAAATTTACATGACATTAAAGCCAAGCCCAAAATGTATACATATGTGTAAGTATAGGAGAAGCTAGATTATGTAACTATTGAAAAAAAAAACTATACCAATAGTAGCTTACGAGAAACTATACTTGTGCTTACCACACCATACCTCAACATCATAATGCTTATCATTTTCAAGCTTCAGTGAGGCTTCATACCACGCAACGTCCGTAGATTTGTATGCAACACTGATTTAGGTTGGAGGTAAACTACATGTGTCATGTAAACAACATGGTTGAATGCAATCTCTTTTGCACGTTTTCAAGAGTTTTCCCACCAATACAAGCGTAAATAAGACATTGAATGTAATCTATGAATACTGCGTGGTATGAAATCTCATTGAAGCTTGAAATATATCACTCCTCATGTTATTGTCAAAATTAAATTCAAATATTTCTCAAAATATTTATTCTTGTAGACTTAAGATATCCTTATCTCAATAATAAAACAATCTTGCATAATAGATTTTAAATCACATTAACACACACCCATATTGTTCTATAGCACAGTTCATTTTAGAAGTGTATGGCTTGACTATGCACATGCATAATTGTAGATGAGGATTAGTAATAGGGTGCCAGGCATTGCTTAGATCCTTTGGATCTAACCCCATCTTTTTGTTCCTTGCAAGTTTTGGATCATACAAGAGCATACTGGATTGAAGCCTGGGTCAACACTTCATTACTTCAGGCAATGTTTGGTACCTTCATTATTTATGGTCATCCACTTATGTATGTTCGTATTCATTCATATTCTTCTGAAAGTTAATCTTTATGAGCTCAAATTCAAAATTGTATGTGTATTATTTTATTACTGATGTCCCTATTTGATTACTGATCTCCCTATTTGATCTAATAGCATCAATATAACAAATAGAGCACCGACCAATCAAATAGGGACATAAGGTGCTCAAACAGTGAGCTCATAAAACAATATATTTAGTCTTAATAAAATTTTATAAAACAACATATATTGTGTGAAGTGTTTGATCTCTCTTTATTTGTTTTGGTGTTGATATTCACTGTGTGGTACACCCCGTTTATGATCATTTCATGAGGAAATATCTTGATGACTCGCGGGCTGCAAGCTAAGGCATCGTACATTGTTCATGAGCTCACTATTTAATATTGGCATTGTTTACATCTTTTCATTTGGAATGCTTGATGACCCGTGAGCTTTGAGAGCTAGGGCATCGTTTCTATTACCTTCAAGGTATTGTGTGAAGTGTTTGATCTCTCTTTATTTGTTTTGTTGTTGATATTCACTATGTGGTACTCCCCGTTTATGATCATTTCATGAGGACATGTCTTGATGGCTTGCGAGCTGCAAGCTAGGGCATCATGCATTGTTCATGAGCTCACTGTTTAATACTGGCATTGTTTACATCTTTTCATTTGGAATGATTGATGACCTGTGAGCTTTGAGAGCTAGGACATCGTTTCTATTACCTTCAAGGCATTGTGTGAAGTGTTTGATCTCTCTTTATTTATTTTGGTGTTGATATTCACTATGTGGTACTCCCCGTTTATGATCATTTCATAAGGAAATGTCTTGATGGCTCGCGGGTTGCAAGCTAGGGTATCATACATTGTTCATGAGCTCACTGTTTAATACTGGCATTATTTACATCTTTTCATTTAGAATGCTTCATGACCTGCGAGCTTTGAGAGCTAGGGCATCATTTCTATTACCTTCAAGGCATTGTGTGAAGTGTTTGATCTCTCTTTATTTGTTTTGGTGTTGATATTCATTATGTGGTACTCCCCGTTTATGATCATTTCATGAGGAAATGTCTTGATGGCTCGCGGGCTGCAAGCTAGGGCATTATACATTGTTCATGAGCTCACTGTTTAATACTGGCATTGTTTACATCTTTTCATTTGGAATGCTTGATGACCTGTGAGTTTTGAGAGCTAGGGCATCATTTCTATTACCTTCAAGGCATTGCGTGAAGTGTTTGATCTCTCTTTATTTGTTTTGGTGTTGATATTCACTATGCGGTACTCCCCGTTTATGATCATTTCATAAGTAAATGTCTTGATGGCTCGAGGGATGCAAGCTAGGGCATCATACATTGTTCATGAGCTCACTGTTTAATGCTAGCATTGTTCATGAGCTCACTGTTTAATATCTAGCCAAGCCATGTAAATGGTACCAGGCCAACCCAATCAACCCAACAAAATGTGTCATGTTTATCTTTGTCAAATACACTCATTCACCATTTTATTCTTGTTCTTCACACAAATATTGCATCAAAAGTAATTGTAAACAATGATTCAAAGAAAAAAGAAATAACTACAATAGATCAGACCCCAAAAGAATACAGTCAACTACAATAGCTCACAATCTCAATGAAATAAATAGTGTATAAAACAATATATGGTGCACAATAGTAGCAAGCATGCAATGACATCAATAAAATTGCATGATGCTCGAGCTCAAATTCAAAACAATAAGTGTATTAATGTATGATCTAATAGCAGCAACCTCATTGATCATTACCTTTCACTCCTCCATCATTATAGAAGAGATAACTACCTACAACTAGGGCATCATGAATTTTTTATGAGCTCACTGTTTGAGCACCTCATGTCCCTATTTGATTGGTCGGTGCTCAAATAGTGAGCTCATAAATAATGCATGATGCCCTAGCTTGCAGCCCGCAAGCCATCAAGACATTTCCTCATGAAATGATCATAAACGGGGAGTACCACATAGTGAATATCAACACCAAAAAAAATAAAGAGAGATCAAACACTTCACACAATATATGTTGTTTTATAAGATTTTATTAAGACTAAATATATTGTTTTATGAGCTCACTGTTTGAGCACCTCATGTCCCTATTTGATTAGTCGGTGCTCTATTTGTTATATTGATGCTATTAGATCAAATAGGGACATCAGTAATAAAATAATGCACTTACTATTTTGAATTTGAGCTCATAAGATTAAGATATCCTACTGTTTTGAATTTCTATGTGCTTTGAGCCAATAAAATTTTTATCACCATGATGAAGTAATAATGCATTAAATGTCTTACTTATGTCCCTATTCAGTTTTAATTTTATAGTGAATTCATGTTTTATAATTCAGTTGTAGCAGCTCAATGTGTTTGAACTCAATAATACCCCTTACTTGGTTTCCTACAAAGATTTTGGTGAAATCTGTCAGAAAATGAGAAGCTATGAGAATGTGACATGAAGCTAATGAAAGGAGGCATCTCCAATTTGTTTTGCAGATAGACACATTAAGGATCATGTCAGATAATACAAGGGAATTCGATCAAAATAGGGAGACAATCACTAGATTATTGTCTAACTTTCAAAGAGAAGGCAATGACAAATGTTATTGTCCATGCAAGAGTTGTAACGGCTTAAACAGAAGAAGAATCAAAATCAAAACAACAAAGAGACATTGTAAGGAGAATGGTCACATGGAAGGGGGGTTTGATTATAATCCAGTGGTAAGTTGTTTGTTATATTGTTTTCAAAATTAATATACATATGAACCATGGAAGGAGGTTTGATTATCATCATTTTTATATAGGTTGATCTCTCCAGTGTAAATATAGAGGAACATGGAGGTGTGAATATTGAAGTTGAAGATCATGATCCCATGGAAGATGACGATCATGCACGAGAAAACACATTTGAAGATGATGGTATGAATGCATTGATCATTGACACATTTGGTACTGGTGCTACTGGTGCTACTGTTGTTGTTGATGAGGATGACATTGACACGTCTATGATATACCTCTACTTGAGAAGGTGGACACGGCCCTTTACGAAGGCTCCCAATCTACTCCTCTTTGTTGTATTGTTGTTGCTGAATTTGAAGGTTATGAATGGTTTATCCAACATAGCAATGTCACGTATGCTAAGGTTTGTCATATATGTCATTATAGTCTATAAAAGGTGAAACATGTAACATTAAGATTGTTTATAGTAATTACTTATATTATTTGTTGCAGATTGATAGGTGACTTTCTGTTACCACCATCAAATGTTCTCCCTTGCTCGTACCGAGAATTATGTGCCACTATGAAATATATTGGAATGGAGTATCAAACAATAGATGCTTGTCCTAAAGATCATATTATTTATTATAAAGAACACAAAAATGTAACAAAATGCCCTGAATGTCATACGAGCAGATATCGAGATGATCAAGTGATAAAAAAGGTGCCTCGCAAGGTTCTTTGTCACATCCCCATTATTCCACGTTTGAAATGATTATTTAGGTGCAATAGCTTGGCATAATTTATGGATTACCATGCACGTGGAAGGATTCAAGATGACATTATTTGAATGCCTGCAAATGGTTCATCATTTATGGACATAGAGGAAAAGTGGCCACACTTTAAAAAGGAACCTCGAAATCTTAGGCTTTCTCTGGCAACAAACGGTGTCAATCCACATGGAGAGATGAGATATGTTTGCTTGGTGTGGCCTATTTTTGTTATAAATAATAACCTTCCTCCATGGATGTCAATAAAGAGGAAGCACATTATGTTGGCAATGATTGTGTTGGAGCTCTAAATTTTGGGCAAAATTTCAAGTCCTATATAGTGATAAAACCCTAAAGAATGGCCTCTTAATTTCCATGCCAAATAATTAATGATGGAGTACATGAAATGGGATAAAATATTACATTAATTTTTAATTAAAAAGTTGAGATATTATGGAACGAAGCTTTGTGACAAGAACAATCAAAATTCTATGATCAAAGCCTTCAAAAAATGTTAGAATTTTGACCTGCTGCAAAGATGATGCCGACAAAGGATAAAAATGGTCAAATTTTAAAAATCTAAAAAAGACCTAGTTCGTAAAATCAAATTTTCTATTTCCAATAGAAATCTTAGCTTTCCATGAGGTGTTTTGGTTTTTCAACCAAACCCAAATCCAAAATATAGGTAGTTATTTTTTAGTTAGTTTATTATTTTTTCAAAATAATTTGTAATAAGGGTGTGTCTTTTCACCCTAAAGAGGTGTGAAAGCCACTCAAACATGTATATATACATAATGTAAAATGTAAAGAGGAAAGACAATGCAAGACAATTAATATTTTCATAGAATAGAATTTGATCACAACTGCAATATGAACTCTAATGTACTATTTTTTCAACATTAATAAAGATAAGTGCTCTTCTTTTTATTTGTGGTTATAAGTTATATGTTTTCAATTAGTCTTTCAAATTACTCTGTGAACCAGGGTATCCTACTATGTTCTTTCATTGATGCATTTATTTATGACTAATTTGTACAATTTAAATAATGGTAGCATGGTCTGAGAACCTGTTACTGTTTCCTTTCGAGCTCTTAAGTTGGGTTAAAAACCATAGGACCTATTGTATAAGCTATTTAAATTTTTGTTTCAACTGAAACCTGTAGGATGATGGTCTCACTTTACAGGAGTGAGTTACCTTAAAACCATCTCTGATTGTAAGTAGGATTGAAATTTTTATGACTCTATAGCCCAAGTATTTAGAAGGCACTGATCTAACTATTATTTAGAAATTGTCATTTGGTTCATACATTTGTAGTTTATAGATCATTAAATCATTATTTCAAAAGCATTACTTTTAATTATTTAGTATAATCCATTTAGTCAAGTATTATAGAATAGAGATTTTTAGGAGATTAGTTTGTTTCCTCAAAGGATCATTCACCACCTTTGGAGAAACTTTGTTTGTTATGTACGTAGTTGTGCGACATAGAGAATTAAATAGTTCAAAGTGAAATTAGGCCTACCAGCCTTGGCTAGATTAAGCCAAAATTGTAGAGGTATCAGTGTGTACCTGTTAGTTGGACAAAAGTGAATCCATCATTTTTGGGCACCAACAAATTGGTGACTCTACTGGGGATCCTCTCAATGAAAGGCAGTTTCAGGATCTCTGGTTAATGTTGTAAAGACTCTACTGGGATATAGGAACTCAGAGTAGTTAGTAATTCCTCACAAAAGGTGCGGTGGTGACTCTAAAATTCAGTTTCAGGTGAAGCCTATGTCAGGGAGAAGATCTCTAAAGAATAAGCGGTTCATTGAATTGGAACCAAACAATGAATCATGGCAAAAATCTACCTCTCACAAATTGGAAACTAATACCAAAAATCCTATGTGCAAATATTAGATAAGTTTTCGTACCTTACTATTAATATAGTTTGTATGTTCAATTGGTTTCTTGGATTACTCTCTAGCCAGGGTATCCTACTGTGTTTTCTATTTCAAGAATTTATTTATGATTAATATATACAATTTGAACAATGATAGCATGGTCTGAGAACTTGTTA
The DNA here is from genome assembly GCA_027943335.1 of Chamaecyparis obtusa. Taxonomy (NCBI): domain Eukaryota; kingdom Viridiplantae; phylum Streptophyta; class Pinopsida; order Cupressales; family Cupressaceae; genus Chamaecyparis; species Chamaecyparis obtusa. The sequence continues at coordinate 18,800 of BSBK01012064.1, forward strand.
TCATTTCCTTTCGGGCTCTTTAGTTTAGTTAAAAACCATAGGACCTATTGTATAAATTGTTGTAAATTTTGGTTCAAATAGAAACTTGTAGGTTGATGGTCTCATTTTTCAGAAATGAGTTATCTTAAAACCGTCTCTGATTATACTCTATATTGAATGTATCTGACTCTGTTCCCATTTGGGTATTAGGCACTAGTCTATTCATTCATTTGATTTTGTCATTTATTTCTTTCTATGAAGTACATTTCTAATCTACTATCTTATTTATCAAACATTAAATTAGGTTCGACATTACATTCTAGCCTTAGTTTAGATTTGAAGCTTTTCTAATAATTAGGATATTAGGTTGTTTTTTCCTCCAAGGATCATTAACCCCTTTGGAAGGAATTTCTGTTGTTTATGCGCGCGTGTGTGCAGTCAGACAATGTATTCAATTTAGGCCTACCAGCCTTGGTTCGATCGAACTAGAATTGCCGAGGCATCTATTGTGTCTGTTAGTTGTCCTCAAAATGGTCAATGTTTTCGAGTACCAACAAATTGGTGACTCTGTCGGGGACGCTATCAGTGAAAGATGTTTGCAGAATCTTTGGTTACAGCTGTGAGACTCTACTGGAGATGGAACTCAGAATTAGTTATATGATTTTATTCTTCTTATGAAGAAGGTGGTGACTCTATTGAACAAAGAATTTCAATCAGTGACTCTACTAAGGAAGAAGACCCGGAAGGAGATAAGTAATATTTTCCTTCTTATGAAGAGGGTGGCAACTCTATAAATGTTTTTTTAGATTTCTACTTAGGACAAGCAGGAAAAATATTTTCCTCAAGGCACTTGAGGTGGTGACTTCGTGTGTTAGAAGTTTTCAATTTCTCCATTGAGGGAGAGAACCTAGAAGGAATGAATATTTGGCCTTTAGTTAGTAATAGAAGCTCTATTACATGATGTTTAAGAAAAATTTTAGAAGTTTTTTTATTCCCATCGAGCCTTTGGATCTCAAAAAATTTCAATGTAGTACTAATTTATCAAAGCTTGCACATAAGGTGCTTGAATTTTATGGAGATGAACGAGCTCTTGATCATTTAGATACTTTTCATATGTTCCTTGATGATTACAAAATTGATGCCGAAGGTGATCCCATGAAATTATTTGCCTGGTCATTAAAGGATGATGCAAGAGAAGAATATGAATCATTACCTACACAAAGTATTTCATCTTGGAAAGATTTTGAACAATGGTTTCTATATGAATTTCATGATGTAAGCAATGAAGATAACACGTGTTATGAAAAGTGTGAAGACCAAAGTTGCATCATTGAGGAGGATCATAGGATGTCTCTACCTAATGCATTTTTCAGTTTGGAGAGATTCGAAGAGGAGGCTTGTGCACACTTATTCTTGAGGATGGCAAATATATATAAGAGGATACCTGAAACAATTATGCCTTCACAAAAAGAATTAATGAGAAAGGTCAAAAACTTGGGAATCTCATTAGATAAACTTGATTTGAAGCTTCTTGTTAAGATATTAGAAGAACATAGTGAAGACAAAGAAGAGGAGGCTTATGATCAAATCGAACAAGGCCTTGTTTTTTATGATAATATGCAGTGACTCTATAGCCTAATGGACTTTGCACTTGGTCTGCTTCTCCAGAGATAGTTTGAATCTTGCTATGCTCACATGGAGCATACGTCCCCAAAAAGAGCCTGTTGGAGCTCTAAATTTTGGGCAAAATTTTGAGTCCTATATAGTGATAAAACCCTAAGGAATGGCCTCTTAATTTCCATGCCAAATAATTAATGATGGAGTACATGAAATGGGATAAAATATTACATTAATTTTTAATTAAAAAGTTGAGATATTATGGAAGGAAGCTTTGTGACAAGAACAATCAAAATTCTATGATCAAAGCCTTCAAAAAATGCTGAAATTTCGACCTGGTGCAAAGATGATGCCGACAGAGGATAAAGATGGTCGAATTTTAAAAATCTAAAAAAGACCCAGTTCGAAAAATTAAATTTTCTATTTCCAATAGAAATCTTAGCTTTCCACGAGGTGTTTTTGTTTTTCAACCAGACCCAAATCCAAAATATAGGTAGTTATTTTTTAGTTAGTTTATTATTTTTTCAAAATAATTTGTAATAAGGGTGTGTCTTTTCACCCTAAAGAGGTGTAAAAGCCACTCAAACATGTATATATACATAATGTAAAATGTAAAGAGGGAAGACAATACAAGACAATTAATATTTTCATAGAATAGAATTTGATCACAACTGCAATATGAACTCTAATGTACTATTTTTTCAACATTAATAAAGATAAGTGCTCTTCTTTTTATTTGTGGTTATAAGTTATATGTTTTCAATTAGTCTTTCAGATTACTCTGTGAACCAGGGTATTCTACTGTGTTCTTTCATTGATGCATTCATTTATGACTAATTTGTACAATTTGAATAATGGTAGCATGGTTTGAGAATCTGTTACTGTTTCCTTTCAGGCTCTTAAGTTGGGTTAAAAACTATAGGACCTATTGTATAAGTTATTTAAATTTTTGTTTCAACTAAAACCTGTAGGATGATGGTCTCGCTTTATAGGAGTGAGTTACCTTAAAACCATCTTTGATTGTAAGTAGGATTGAAAGTTTTATGACTCTATAGCCCAAGTATTTAGAAGGCACTGATCTAACTATTATTTAGAAATTGTCATTTGGTTCATACATTTGTAGTTTATAGGTCATTAAAACATTATTTCAAAAGCATTACTTTTAATTATTTAGTTTAATCCATTTAGTCAAGTATTATAGAATAGAAATTTTTAGGAGATTAGTTTGTTTCCTCAAAGGATCATTCACCACCTTTGGAGGAACTTTGTTTGTTATGTACGCAGTTGTGCGACATAGAGAATTAAATAGTTCAAAGTGAAATTAGGCCTACCAACCTTGGCTAGATAAAGCCAAAATTGCAAAGGTATCAGTGTGTACCTGTTAGTTGGATAAAAGTGAATCCATCATTTTTGGGCACCAACAGATTGTTCCAAGTATCTTATTATTTTATAGTTATCTACATGTAATTATAAGTCTTGGAGTGAAATGACCACAATAATTATTTGATGTTGTTGTTAATTCAATTAGGTAAGTACCAAGTGAAAGATATGAATGTATATATTGTGCCTCTTATCGACGAGTTGTTGGTGTTATGGAATGGTTTCACTATGTATGACATCTCCCAACCAATTGGACAAAGAGAATTTCAATTCCATGCAATACTTATGTGGACAATTCATGATGCTCCAGGGTTGACACATTTATGTGGTATGTTATGGTGAATTCTAGTTGTACGGGATAATTCAAATTCTAAAAATATACATATTTAATCCAATTTTATCATTATCTTGTAGGTCTTCAAACAAAGGGAAAATTTGCATGTTCAATGTGTGGTCCAAAGATGAAATCTCATCATTCCAAAAGTTTAAGAAAATAGGTGCTTGATGAGTATAGGCAGTTCCTCCCCAGAAATCATAAGTATCAAAGTGCAGAAAGTCATGTTTTCAATGGGAAAGAAGAGACTACATCAAAGCCCTGAAGAATGACACCTCACCTATGGTAGTTGGAATATAATAGAATTCAAGGTAATATAGTTCCACGTAATGGTCGATGTTTGAAAATTATATATTTTGATTATGTTTTGTTGGCTAATTATGTAGTTGATGATCTTGAAGGTCGTGAAGGCATCACTGACCAGCTTCCAAAGGGACTAAAATGTTATCCCAGAGAATTTAGTAGGCTTCCCTACTATGAGCATCTACAAATTGTGCATTTGTTTGATACTATGCATATTGGAAAGAATGTAATAGAGATGTTGTGGAAAATACTGGATGGAAGGCGTGACAAAGAAAAACTTGGCAAAATTTGTAGTGACATTCATGATTCCAATCATCCAATGAAAAATATTATTGAATCAAATAGCAATGGAGACCGGATTAATGCAAGTGCTCTTCCTTGGTTATTAACAGAGCAACAAAGTAATGCCATAAAAGAAGTGATCCAAAAAATTTGATTTCCTATAGGATTTGTTGCAGATATAAGCAATCTCATATCAAAGAAAAATGATTTTGGGTCAGGGATGAAGACGCATGACTGGCATACCTTCATCAAGGTAAGTCATAATCTTTTGTATTTACAATATATTTGTGTAATTGCATTCAATTTTCATTGTATGAAATGATCAGTTGACTATTGTTGTAGTATTTTCTACCCCTATCTCTCCCAGAGAACTTCGACAATAATATCAAACAAGTGATATATGATCTTAGAAAATACATGAGGTAAGCAGTGATACTTGTTCAATATATCAAACAAGTAATATATTGTAAACTCTCATATTTATATATTTATGTCTTGAATCCCTTGTAGGTGGTTGTCATCTAAAGAAATCCATAAAGAAGATATAAAACATTGGAAGAAAAGAATTTGTCGATTAATGTGTGAAATGCAAAAGTTTTTACCTCCATCTTTTTTCAATGCACAAGAACACTACCTCATACACCAAGTTGAGGAGATTGAATTGTGTGGACCTGTACATGCTAAGTCAATGTGGATGGTTGAGAGACACTTGAAATTTTTGAAGGGTTTGGTACGTCAAAGAGCACTTCCCGAGGGTTCTATGGTTGAGGGATATATGGTATACCAGATGATGGTGTACGTTACTCAATATCTTCCTAATCTTGCAGCAAAGACCCATATAGATTGCATTTGGGATCTTGACTCAATTAAAAAATTTGAAGGGGAGTACTTGGTGGGCAACGGTAGATTTAGGAAATTGAAAGGTAATAAATTATGAGATGTTATTGTAGTAAATTATTTCTTAATCTTCAAAATAAATATGTTGTAAGTCATCTATTTACTTTTGTACAGCTGCTAAAGAGTGGGATGCAATACATTTGTTTATTGCAAACAATCAAGATTGGATGATGACATGGATTGAATGATGTCAACATGATGATCATAGATTAACATGGGAATCCGTATCTTCATTGGTTATACAAGCTCATCGCAATGGAGATCCCAATGTTACACAAAAGGAAATAGATTTAGCATATGGTTTAAGAGATCACCAGGTACTTATAAATTTGTTAATTAATCAATTGTATGTTTTTCAACTCATGATGCAATAATTTATACATGTTTGACATTATTGCAGGTGAAACACCACAAGGCTATGTTTTGCAATGGTTATAAATTTTGCGTCAAAAATTTGGATGACATAAAGAGAACTTGTGATTCTGGGATAAGTGCAGTGTTCTAGGTGACTAATATTTCATCTAGAAATGACTTACATTCTTGAGAGTCACAAAATTGATACTATGGTATTTTGGTTGATATACTTGACTGTGACTTCAATTCCTTCAAATTAGTTCTCTTCATTGTGAAATGGTATAGACTACGACTCAATAAAAATGATCCTGATAGAACTGTTATTGAACATGACAATGGATTTCCAATGATTAATACAAGGTTGTTTGAGCCAGTTGGAGAAGAGCCCTATGTTCTTCCAAGCCAATGTGAGCAGGTATTTTACTAAGAGGTTCCACATAAACTAGGTTGGTCATTTTTTGTTAGACATGATCCAAGAGGAAGACTGATAAAGTATAATGTGATGGAAGAAGATACCGAGGAAGATGAAGAAGTGGAAGATGATGTAGAACTAGATCACAATTGAGAGCTAGTCGAAGAAGAATATGAAGAAGAAGACAACGATGATGCTGCTATTGATGAGGATGATACTTCTACTGATGTTGCTACTAATGAGGATGATGATGAGGATGACCATGATGATGATGATGATGGTGATGACGATGACAACAACAATAGTGGTGGTGATGATGTCGTTTGATGATGACGATCTTGATGATGAGATGGATGAAGAAGAATATCAATGACATGAATGAAATGTACAATTATGCCAGATGTTTGGCATGTTCTAACAATTGTTTTATATGTACTACTCTTATTCACCTTGTTTTATATGTCCTACTTATATATCTTTGATCTTTTGTTAAGAGAAATTTCATTCTAAAAGATTGTATTTAATCTCTATATGCTTAAACAACCTCACTAGTTAAGACTGTTCTCATTTGTAGTGGGCATGAATAGAATCAAATCACTTGAAAGACACCAGTATTTAGACATGCACAAATTAGTGACATGATTAATAAAATTACCTTTCTTTACAATTGCATGGTTGTCTTTGGTTTGTCATTTTGTCTTGAGTGTCTAGTGATTTAAACCAAATACTTTAACTTAGCCAAAAAATGTGCAAGTCTACATTAGTATGTTTCTTTTTATTGTAATTATAATTATTATGAATGAAAAAAATAACAACAATGCAATATTTGTCGAAATAGCGTTGATGACTTCAGTCAATGTGCCTATGTGTCAATGTGGTGTTGGCCCATGCATGTTGAAGATGTCATGCACAACAAGTAATCTTGAGCGTCAATTTTGGGTTTTCCCAAATAGGAAAAAGGTCTAGATACGTAATTATATTTTATATTTAAAAATAATGTGACAACTAATCATTTTATGAAGAACTGTTGTACATTTGATATTGTCAGGGAAATAATGGATGTCAATACTTTCGGTGGGTCGATCAAACCACATTTAGATCTACCCCATCTACATCTATACTTGATGTAGGAAATGAGTACAACTTGTGCAAGGCTCGAGAGGCAGCTAGTGCCACCAAGATTGCTTCAATGGTGAAAGCAGAAATCATATTTTTGCAATGCCTTCTTTGTGTAGTTTGTGCACTACTTTGTTGGGACCATATGCATAAATGTGGTTAACAAAGGGCTATTGTAGATACTGCATTTTTTTTAGAATTTCTTTTAGATACACATAAATAACATGCACATAAACACGACAAATGAGAAACATAAATGTAGATATCACAACAGTTGACAAACATAAATGTAGGTATCATAATCACAATTTTTTGGAGACATGACATAATTGAATGGTATACCCAGACGATGCAACACAACTATATATCACTCCTCTAGTTCCAAGTTTACACTGCGGTAAATAAAATTCATAGATAAAAAATAAATTTAGAGAGCAGAGGAGAGCGAGAATGACCAAAGTAATACAGGTCCCTATATTATTTCAGTCTTTATCACTCTTCTTCACTCTCTAAATTTATTCTTTATCTTTGAGTTTTGTTTACGCAATGTAGACATGGAACTAGAGGAGTAGTTGCATTGCATCATCTGGGTATACCACTCAATTATGTTGTGTTTCCAAAAAATTGTGACCATAATGCCTACATTTATGTTTCTCAGCTGTTGTGTCCCAAGACCCCTTATGACCCTTTACAACCATTTACGATCTCTAAGAATACATCTTAGATATCTTAAAATATCATAAAGGGTCATAAGAGGCTCCTAGGAGGGGTCAGATGAGCTTCCAGCTTCATGTGGTTGGCCCTGTTAAGTAGAGAATGTTAAACTATTCTCGAAACAAAGAGAAGCTCAATAATTTAAGATCTCAATCCACGTATGACAAATATATATCAATCCATCTCAATGGCTACCAAATCAAGAGATCTCTATCAAGAACCCAGTCGCAAAGAAACACCATAGACCACACCGTGAACCCACACATCAAATTCACACCAAAGAAGTCAAGAAGTCACTCGAGTCAAATTTGAATGCAATCAGGTCTGCATATATCCCATGAACACATCAGGAAGAATGCATCTTTGATCTTCGCACTAGCTTCTTGTGCTGGAGCAGTCATTGTCACAAGTCTTGATTTGGTAGGATCCATTCCAAATCCAAGTCTCTAGACTTGACTCAATAATCCACGAGCAGCTACCAAATCTATTGCTAAGTTATCTCCAAATTGTGTTGGATCAGTCGCTGTCACAAGTCTTGATTCGGTAGGATCCATTCCAAATCCAAGTCTCTAGACTCGACTCAATAATCCATGAGCCGCTACCGAATCTACTGCAAAGTTATCTTCGAATGATCCATAACCAAATCATGAGCAAGAACCAGATCTGCAAGAACACCATTCTGAATCGATACCAACTCGATTGACAAATATATATATATATATACATATATATATATATGTATACATATATATATATATATATATATATATATATATATATATATATATATATATATATATATATATATATATACATATATATATATATATACATATATATATATATATACATATATATATATATACATACATATATATATATATACATATATATATATATACATATATATATATACATACATATATATATATATACATATATATATATATACATATATATATATATACATATATATATATATATATACATATACATACATATATATATACATATATATATATATATACATATATATATACATATATATATACATAAAGATATATATGTATGTATATATATATATATATATATATATATATATATATATATATTTAAAAAAAATTGATTATTGTTGTAACTATGATAGCTTCAAAATAGCAATGGTTGTCCATCGCAAAAATCTATCGCATTAACAACATCGCTGTCAGAAAACAACCATTAACGATGGATATCCGTCGTAAATGTCCAACGCATGTTTGTTGCATGTACAACATAGTCATCATTACAAACCACAAACAATGGATATGTGTCATACATTTTCAATGGATATCCATTGCATTAAAAGTATTTTCATCAGTGAACATGTTACAAATGACGACTACGCGTCGGAATATTTTGATGGGTCGCCGTCATTTGTTATTTTTTGTGACGAATAGGCATCACAATTGTGATGGCCACAAATAGGTCCGATAGCAGGTTCGCTATGTTGGCACCCTCTTTTTGCAATGGCCATGGTTGTCGTAATTATGATGCCTAACAAAATCGTCAATTTTTTTGACTACAAAACTGCGACGCCGGGTGGTGTCGATTAATCGACAGTTTAGTGTCTAAATTCAAATGTTTGGCCGTCAAAAAAAGGTCTCAAATGTACTAGTGTATGTTATGTCTTGGCTGTAGAAACATTAAAACAATAGAGTTACAATGGTTACAAGAATAGTCAAAGAACAGAGTTCTAAGGGCTACAAGAATAGTCACATAATATAGTTCTCACCATAGCTATAAGTTTCTCACTGAGAATGAAAATATTTACCATAAATCAACAACACAAAGTAAAATGATATAAGATTTATGGATTATTTTTCTCTCCAAATATTAGTCTAACATGACTTAGAGCAGTGCTTAACCTATAGGGAAAAAGAGTCAAAAAAATTATAAGACACATCCAACTTTATGTTTAACTTCTCACAGAGACACAAGATTAAAATTACTGAATATGCCTAACATATATGTAATCCCACATAACCAATATTATCATCATATTGTACCATATAAATACTTCTCACATTTATCAATTCAATCATACTTAATCCATTCCTTGAAAGAAAGCATGGAAATGATAAAATAACATCCACATGATAGTAGGATGAACAAGAAAATACTTTATATTTTGTTCATATGATAATTTCAATACAACATAAAGACAATTAGAATAATCATACGGATTCATAAAACAGTGAATCCATTATACCATAATATCCAACATGTCTCATAATATCAACGTATAAAACGCTAAGACTTAACACTATTTTTAATATTCTCTCTATGAATACAAGAGTTAGGAACCTTCAACAAATGATCCTAGAATTTCTTATATAACTTGGGTTATGCAATAAGTTTTCAAATCAAAATAGAGATTCTATTCCTAACCAATCCGAGAAAAGCAAAAAGATTGCAAGACATTCAAACTCTAATTCTCTAGAACATAAATCTCAATCGACAAAACCACAACAACAAAATAGTTGAACCAAGTGATGATGTGTCCATTGCAAGTTGTAAGTAAAGCCAACAAGAAAAATAGTTGGAACAAAATGAGGGCACTAAAATTAGCTTGTCACCTTCAACTTGGTTACCAATTTTATTCATAACAATGTAGTACATCTTGGCATAATTGAGCCTAACAAGATGTACATGTAGATAACTACTTAAACTCCCTAAATTTTTTTAGTGGCTTTGTCATCACACAATGAGATCAAAAAAACAAAAAACAAAAAAGGAAAGGTTGAGCCTTGTCATTGAGTAACTTGTTTTCTCTTTCCCTCAGTAAAATCACTCCATCTGATTACTTATTTCTCTCCTGACCACCTAAAATCTTTCAAACTATCCATCTATGAGATAGATTCTACCCACTTGACATCTGTAATATCATGGGAGTCTCTAATGAACTTGCTAAAACTAGTCTCAAACTTAATCATCACATCCAACAAATCATTGAACTCAGGGGTATCAATATCACTATCAACATAAATCATGGTCTCCACACTTGGCAAAATGAGGTTAAAATCAAATTTTCACTCCTCTACTTCTTCCATGTTCTTGTCTTTATCTAAAATGTGTGGAACCAGAGGATGGTCAAGGCCCACCAAGGATTGTAATTTGGTATTGATGAATTTTTCTTGCCCTTGAAGAATGTAAATAAAGAAACTACCAAACTAATCATTTCTTTGGTGTCCTTAATAATAAGAGGTGGATCATCCATGTATCTTGGTGCAACATCCAATTGGATCATAATAATTGACCTTGCTAACATGCAGTGAACAAAGGCTCCAAGTAGGAAATAAAATCATCACATAGCCTCTCGGAGTGAACTAAAGAAGAGTAGGAGGCAGGAACAACATCAACCTTAGACTTGACCTCGTCAACCCTATGTTGAAGAACTTGCATGATAAAACTGTCACTCTTTTTCTACACGTCCTCTTCTAAGGATTCAATCCTTCTAGCATAATCCTCAAACCTATTCAGTACATCTTGAGACATAGCTACCTTACCTAAAACTAGTTGTTCATCTGTAGGCTTTGTATATGGGACGAGATTTGAAACATACATTTGTAATGTTTATTTCAATTCTGCATTCTCAATCAAGACTTCCTCATACTTCTTAGACATGGTCATCAAGTCAATATACATCTCCTTATTCCTCTTATCTCTATCCGCTACAATTTCCTTATTCATCATTAACACATGGTTAAGCATGCCAACAATCTCCACATAACCAGTTCTCTAAATAGTCTTAATGATGGCATCACCTCACTTTTCTTCACTGATATTAATCATGTGGGGCTTATGTGTAGCAATGGCTAATTCCCAAATAGAAAGGGTTTTGATTTGGGGTCAAAACCTGATGCTCTCAATAAATTACCATACTCATACTCAAAGGAGAAAATAGGGTTAATTTGATTCCTAATTTGATCAATAATAAAAGTGGACTATAAATCCCACCCTGGAAGCAATAACATATCACTTTTCATTATAAGTTTCATGCCCTCTTCAGCTATCAATTGAACTAAATTGAGATCATATCATTGCAAAGTGGTAAGTGTAACCTATTGTCGATCTAAGCTAGAAGCTTCTCCATCTTGATCTATCAACCTCTTGACCTCTCTTCCTTTCAAATTCATCAAGAAAATTTTGAAATCCATAGTATGTATGAAATTATCATCCTCTAAGAATGGTTGAGAAGAAATCCCCCTATCATCTATCAATTTTCCCAATGGTTGATCCTTATACAATTCCAAACCATTGCCAGGCCTTTCCCTAAGCTTCTTATTTATCCTCCTTGTTCTTTGATCAACTTCATGATCATCTCTGTGAGCCACATCATTATAGGTATACTCCTCAATTTGAGTCCTAGCCCTCACCCTTTTAGGAGGGGGTTCCGCTGCAGCAGAAGAAGAGTCAGAATCATCTTCTGAACTTCAAACTATAATTTCTCTTTGTTGTTGTTGACATGGAAGAGTTGGCATTTGAGTCATCGTAGAATCATTTTTTTTCATTATCTCCTCAATTATTTGAAGAGGAGGTAATCAAGATAAAATCTAGGTAAATCATTATATACCTCACTTAGCCTTGTTCTACACATCGTCAAATTCCTCCATTTTTTCTTGATTCCCAAAACATCCTTCATGAAGAGAAAATTTCTCACTAAATCTTCATCATCCAAAAACTCATGAGGGGGAAGATTCATCCAACTAATCATCTCTAAAAATTCCCCCCTAATAAAACCCTCTACATCAGAGAACCCATGAGGAGCAATCTCCAACTTGAATTGCTTCAAGGTGTTGAGGTCTTTAACTACTTGCTTCTCAATGGAGAATTCTAAAACTTTAATCAATCTAGGAAAAAGAGTACCCATTTTCTTATTATGCAATTATTCCCTCTCAACTAACAATAATTTCCAAAAATACTCAATAACAACAACTCTTTCAAGTACAAAGATTGACATTATATGAGGAGGTTGCCAGCAACCATAAACTCTGAACATAATGAAGTCATCAAAGAAATTAAAATCACCCTAGTTGTGATCAAAGGGCCCATCAGAAACCTCTTGATTTGGCCTTAAAAAAATTCTCATCTGAAGACTTAACCTTCTTATGTCCATCCCCAAAAGGTTCATGATGGGGGCAACAATCCAATTCTGAAAATATACAAAATTGGGGGTCGGGTGGCTTATATCTCACACTCTTGTCCAACATTGCATAGGTTATGTTGGATAGAAACCAGACCTTCATGTAAGCCATTCACCAAAATTCATAGTTTGTATAACCTCTGGGTTCATGATTTCCATCGTCCTGCACATTATATCATTTGGAACCGTATCCTCTGCATCAAGTCCTAGAACCTAGCAATACCCCTGAACTGTGTACACAAAATAATGTTGGAAATCTTTAAGGGGAAAAGGCTCCTCTAAATTTTTAATAATTAGGATAGTCTTTCTATCAACCCTAAGCATGAACCTAAGCACCACCTATCTTCTAAATACCCACCTATGGGTTTCATAATTCTTCTTTTCTCTCTCAAAATCATTTTTTGTACAATTAGCACTAGTGATCCCAAAAGTATTAGTTAAACTTGATCTATCAATTCTAACTAGGGTTCTCTAGTATGCCCTTCTAATAACCTTGGTTAACAAGAAATATCTATGAGCTAACTCCCTTAGGAACTCTACATTAATAAATACATTCAACACTATTAACTTTGTCAAATTCAAATCCCATGGATTTGACATGGGAGGGCCCTTAATTCTATTATTGAAAATGTAATTAAACAAATCCCATCCCAAGGCATCAATGATTGGATTCCTACACCTAAAATAATCATCCCTCCATTCATGTTTATTTTCTAATAGAGTGTTGGTAGTCTTGGGTAACAAGTCAACAAAATATTTCCAGTAAACCCTAGTTTTCTCCGTTTTAGAAAATTTAGACCTAGAACTAGATGTAGGTACATTTTGTCGACTCATTTCTCCTAAATGAAATTTAGCAATTAACAAGAACCAAAAAAAAGACCCCACTAATAAGATTTATCAATAATAGAGATAAAAAAAACACTTACAAGCTCATGAAAAATACCCCTAATAGCATTAGACACTTTCTTTGTAATTCTATTCATGTACCTCGAACTCTCAAGTGAATAGCTCCAACTATGATTATGCAGAAAGAGAAATACAATCACAATTTTTCATTGCAATCTGAAAACTAACTCGGCCATCATTTCAAAATTAATGTTCCATGATTAAGCTATCAACTCAACTAGTCATGCTGCTAATAAGGCTAAAGCCAAAGATAATGTTCCGTCCTCTACCACTAAGTGTAAAAGAAAAAATAGGTTTAATGCTAGTCTTGTGAATGAGGGTATTGTCATTAAAGATTAAAGTGAAAAGATGGCATATAATGATGTCTTGCATGATACCAATGTCAATATGGAGAATAGTAAGAGTGACAAAGATGGGTTAATCAACTTGATTACCCATTCTTTAGATACGGATTGTGCTGAGAAAACCCTTGTTAATGATGCCCTTTCCCTTGATCCTGTGTCAGCTAATGTTTCTCTGGCTAAATGCAGTCAAGAAGATAAAAATCCTGGTACTGATAATGCACCCAATACCCAAAATTAGGACTTCAAGGATATGCTGGAAAAAGAAAATAATCAAATGAATGTTGATTCTATGGGTGTTCAAGACTTGAAGGGAGGTGGAAATACTCTAAAATTTCTAAATAAATCCAAAGATAGAGCTAATCTTGGGATGGTTATGGACAACTGGATGTATAATGAGATTAAAAAATTACACTTATCTGTTTCTTCCTTGCAGGATAAGACCCTTATTTTACAAGTTAAGCTAGATAAGAAAAGTAAGAAGTGGAGGGAGTTGTAAACTCTGGTTGGAAACATTCCAACTAAACTTTAGGATTATGAAGCTTCCCTTAAAAATTTTATTAAGGACAGGGAGGTGGGCATGCAGGTCATTACTTTTTCCTTCCTGGTTGTTGCTGCTTCTATTGGAAAAGTTTCTCCTGATGAAGCTACTTCAACTGGACATTCTTCATTGTTGGCTGGTGGTCTGAGAAGAAGAACCAAACAAAGCACTAAGAAAGTAGACCTCCAGCTCACTACTAAGAATATTCAAGATTCTCTCAAAGAGGTTGTTGTCTTAGGAACTTCTATTATTGGTGTTATTAAAGATATGGTCTAATCAATTGTTTCTTTCTACTCTGTTTTGTTTTTCACTAGTTATTTCTAGACTTTGTGTCCTTGTTATTTTGTTGAATTATGTTGGTTGTTCATCCCTATATAACCATCTTGACTTGGTTGCTGGTCCTTGTAAAACCAACCTTCAAATTCTTTTTTGATACTCTAGGTTGCTGGTCCCTGTAAAACCAGTTCCTGACTTTGGTTCTTTTGTTTAGGGTTTCAGGTCCCCTTCAAACCTACTTTTACCTAATCAAAACTCGACTAGTCATGCTATAGTCCTTTAAATATTTGAGACTCGATCATCGATCTCCACTTAGGTTTATGGGCATGGTGAGTCAAAAAAATTTAACTAATACACATTACATTAGCTCCATATGGTGATCATCTACTGGTTAATGTAACCCATACAACTGCACTTGCAACTACCGGATGTGGGTCCATTCAACATTTCCTTTAATAATTTCTCGAACATATGTCAACTCCTTTCAAAATTGGGAGCTAATTGAGTAACCCACATAAAATGTCATGAGGTTGCAACTTACCCAACCTAGGTTATCAATTCATTTCATCACAAGCTCGCAACCATTTTCCTTAACTACAATTTAGGTTTGCGAGGATTCAAGGTCAAAGGTCTTCAACAGGTGTTATTACCTTGCTCAAATGTGGTATGCAACCATACCAATTTATTAACCCTTATATGACGTGATGAATAAAAACCATCAAGTGCCATGTATAACATCCTCACTTCCTTGAGGGACAAAACTGGGTTCCACATGATAAGTCGCAAGATGACAACAACGGACCACCATAGCATCTTATTCTTCTTTGCAAGCTTGCAACCTTTAAACATTTCCCCCACTGATCATTGCAAGGATGCGATAAATGGTTACATTCATCATAAACATCCACTCACAAGGTCGCAAGTCCAACTGACAGTCTTAAAAAAATCTTGCAAGGACCTTCAACATGTGGCCCACCATCTCTTCCTCACGGGATAAAGGTATTAACTATCTGAACAAGTCATGAGGAAATAATAACACTTTTATCATTACCCACAGCCTCGCAACCCGTAGTTTTCATATGTCTTAATTTTCACGAGGATGGAACAAAACAACCTCACAACATCCAGTCCTCCAGACACAGAATAAACACTTTAACATCTAGCCATCCAATCATAACCTCATAACATATTTTGCTAAAAGAAATTTAACCTCCACGAGGGTGTGATAAACACTTTAAGCACAACTTAAAGCACATTCAAAATAAAGAATAAAGTGTTAGGCTAGGACATAAGAGATATATGGCTATAAGATGAGAGCATGAAACAATGACCAAAATATTTTGAAATAAATCAAAATAACACACTAGGAAAATCAAATATGACGGGTTGATAAATGGACACTTTAACATAGTGCCTAATTCTATGTCCATTTGTTCAACAAGCATCAATTTAGGTGTCAACACAAGCATTAATATTATTTTCAATGAAGGCATTACGTAGCACTTGTGTTGACACCAAACTATTTTGGTAAGCGCAAAAGATGTCGTGAGTAGCATCGACCCGATGAATAGTGCCTAATTTTCAAAAAAGTGGAAGATAAATACATTAAAATAGTGTGTGGAAGCAAAAAAGGGATATACATATGTGTGTGTGTGTATTTTTGTATGTATGTATACATACATACATACATATGTGTGTGTGTGTGGATACATATGGGCCCACTCACATTTTTCACTTTTGTGTTAGGAATGTGTGGCCACCTAATTACCTCACCACTCTATTAACTCCACTGTTGGCCATGTACATACCTTCTCTTGGACACATTTCCCAACATTATAGAACCCTAAAAACCTAAGTTTTCATCACATTTGTGGATTATGTAATTGTGCATACAATATATATGTATGTGTGTATGCAAGCACACACACACACACACATTATATACACATATATAATGAAACCCTCCATGCCATACATATGATTATTTCAAAACATAATTATACAATTAATTATGTCACAATATAATTAAACCATTATAAATAATTACAATGCACGATGTGTTATTTCGAAATGTATACACATATATGTAATGGTGAAACATGAGCATATATATACATATGCATACATGCACAAAAAAATAATTGAATGTAATTGTATACACATAAAATTGGTTAACAAAGTCAAAGCAAATCAAAATCAAGGGTTAATCACCAAAGCTATCAATTAATTAAATATTGGCCAATTGGATTAATTAAATATGAAAATCAAACAACTATGTAATTGATTTAATCAATTAATTGTATAGTTTAATCAAAAATCAAATCCAACCCATCTAATTTGCATATATGACTAACGTAATTAATTGTTTAAATTAAATAAATCATAATTTCCTCACCAACCACATATAGACAAAAATAGAATCAACCAATGAGGAGAGAGGATTGGAAGCACATGGATCCATAAGAGGCTTTTCTATCTTCGCCATTCATTTAGCCTTTGCTATCCTAGCCACTCATGTTGTCATCTTGTCCCAATATTTGAAATACAAATCAACCTTTCTCATCAAATCATGGTTAAATCACTCCACCCCCTAACCTTGGAAAAATACTATAAATAGGAAGCATCATAAGAGAAAATCATCCATTATCTAGTCCATCATTATTATAGGAAAATCTATTGAGAGCCTAGGCATAATTGGAGTAAATTTGCATTATAGTGTTATAATGGAGTAATTTAGGAGAAGATTTGAATAGAGTATTTGAGCACATAGCTGAGCATTTTAGTATTCAATTAGGCATAATTGAGCATCATTTAATCATTTCAGCGCTCCCATTTTATGAGTTATCACTTTATGAAATGATTTGTAACTAAGAGCATTTATATTGTCCTTGTAATTATAGAAACATAGGATGCTTATTGATCTTTTCAATTTAAAATGTTAAATAGCATAGATATTTCATGTTTTTCAATTAAATTTATTGAACTAATCCTATGAATATATTTTTAATACTATAAATGATGCCCGCCATGGGGCTAATGCCTAATTTATAAGATTTTTTAGTGACCTTTGATGAATTTGAGTGTATTTGTGTTGCAGTTTTGAAATTTGTAGGTACAAGAGCATGTATACAGAGATAATTGATGCCTAGACGGAAACTATTGATGCCTATGAATATAATAATGAACGCATGTTATTCAAATTTTGACACCTACTAAAGTCCTTACAGCGCTTCCAAAGTTTCTTCTGTCTCTTTTCTATAATTTTCAACACCTAAATCGAGTCATTTTGACGCCTTTCTATATCTTTTACAACACTTGTAACTTGTAAAGTTTTATGTATTGTAGAGAAGAAATTGTTTGGTGCGTAGAATATTTCTTGTAGTGCGTAGTATTAAATTTGTAGTGTGTACTAGCTTTTAAATAATGCCTAATATTGTCATTGTGCAAATTTAAATTTCTCGGGTTTGATTTTATTAAAAAAAATTGCAAATGACAGAACATAAGAAAGTAAAGAAGCTTGAACTTTGAATTCAACGTCAAGGGAGGGAAGCTAAAAGATTGCAAAGGTATGAGAAAAATATTCATAATGCAAACATACTTGAAGATTTAAAGGAAGATGCAAAACTTTATGACCACTATTTGAAAGTGGTAGATGCTTATAAATCTAAATATGTTTCTTTAAATTGAATATTTTCTCCTTAAACTTTGAAGTGAATTTCCATGATTTTGAGTGAATTTTGTGCAAATATCTTGGATTTATTCACTTTGGATTGTTTTTTGGTGTACTAATGTTTGTGAAGGGGATGCTAAGGAGCTGGAACTATCACCTAGGTATGTATCAAAAATAAAAATAAAGCCTCAAAATGTGCCTAGGTTTTCCTAGCTTCAAACAAGGTAAGTCCTAAAACCTTTATTTTATGTCATTTTCTTAAATTATGGCCCTTTCAAAGTTCCAAATCTAGCTTAAGTAAAAAGTCTCACTTGTTTGTCAAAAATGGTATTAGGCCTATGCTCTCAACTTTTAAAGTTGATCAAAATGCCAAACATATCGAATTTGTCAATAGAAAGGATTCAAGGAATGAACAAACACTAAATCAAAAGCCTCTTTGTTTGTAAACAAAAATCATTAGGCCTATGATCTCATCTTTTTAAGATTATCAAAATGCCAAACATGCTCTAGTTCCATAGATTAAAGGCTTAGAAAGAACAAAACTTGGCAATTGTGTTTGGCAATAAAAAGTAATAGGGATATGTCCCACATTTCTTATGGTGATCAAACTTTTTGACCTACTTTTTATTTCATTTCATTTCTTTTTTTAGTTAAATGTGAACCTTAGAGGGCTTGCCTCCCAAGAACATTCCTTAACGAGGTTAGTGAGAGAGACAACCAAAAGTGGGATACAATTGTTTTAGCCACGGTAATCCACCCACTATAAAACAAAATATCTTCATCCTTAATGGGGTGAATGAAAAAGATAATTGCATAATAGATTCTTATAGTAGTCCTCATGGATTGCGCAAAACCTTCCTGGCATGTGGTAAGAAGCTCTTGAAAGAGATATAAAAAGTAAAGCTCTTTGAATGGAATTCTTACTAAATCTCAGTTAAACTAGAAAACCTACATTTTTAGCCATGTTAAACCAAATTAACGATAGGTAAATTTCTTGAAGTCCTTTTATGTGAAGGCCTTGTCAAAACATCCAAGAACATACACTTTATGTATAAGATTTTAGAGGTGAAAAATATATGTTCTTGTGTTTGTTGTGTTTGATGATCCAAAACATTAGAAGAAAACATGCATTTATGATCAATATTTAAACTAAAATTATCAAAAACATTGAAGCTTTCAAACTTCTTTATTACATAAACAACCTCAACTTGAAATTCAAAATCTTAATGAAAGAAGGAGCACGAGGTTATGTCAGTGAGAATGAGGGTTTATAGATACACATACAATTCCAAAGGGATTTTGTTCAGAGAAGAGATAATCGATCAAGGAGAAACTCAATTTCAAACACCTTCCAATAGCATCAAAACACAAACAATTCAAGGAGAATCACAAACTCCATTTCCAAACTCAATAGATTTTCAACAAGAACAATCTTCCAATATGCCTATATGGGAGAATGATTGGCCTCTGGAAAATAATGAGAATAGAACCAATGATCAAAACCAAGATGAAATAACCAAGGAAAAGATGGAAGAAGCCTTTCAAAATCCACATTTCACCAAAATGATGGAGAAATTGTTAGAAAGGGATAAGGGGAGATATTTCAAATCCTTAGCACAACAAGGTGCTAAATTACCACATGATTATGATGTGTCCAACATAAAACAAAACCAAGAAGAGCCTAACACTTTTGGATCTTTTGAACATCTTAAATCCCTTCAAATACAAATTGATAGGATGCAAAAGGGAACTCCACAAAAAAGATACCCTTCAATAAGAATTTGATACTGATACCCTTTCCACCAAACATTCAAAACCCAAGATTTGACAAATATTTGGGTTCTTCTAATCCTCAAGATCATGTGATATAATTTTGCACATTGAGCATGAAATTCATTCATGAACCTACCTACTGTAATCACCTAAAACTTGTCTAGTAGAACCTAAGCCCCTAATTTTGATTAAATTTGCCTAAAACAAAATTCTAAATCTCAAAGGAATAATTTACTAGACATAATTATGTAAGCAACCTGAATAATCTCCCTTGCATAATTAAAATCAAATCATTTATAATATTAGAACTTGAAAAAAATCATTTAATTGTCAAAACATCCTTTTAATATAAAGTCCTAGCACTTTTATTAAAAGAGCACACTGTGCAACTTAGTCTTGATTAAAGGGCAGTTAAAAAGGGATTTGCTATTTTTTCTTTTTCTCCAATCAAGCTTGACCAATCAAAATTCTTGGATCCTTTCACATGGATTGGTCTCTCTCACCACTCATCTCTACTTAAAATTTCACAAGATTGGCGAAATTTAAAGTAAGATTAAATCCAAATAAGTGTGCTTTTGGAGTCCAGCCAAGAAAACTACTTGGTTATATTGTCTCAACAAAGGGCATAGAAGTTGACCCCACCAAATTCAAACATATTATGGAAATGGGGGCACCTAGAAATATTAATCAATTGAGATTTTTACAAGGAAGACTACAATAAATAAGAAGATATGTCTCACAATTGGCCTAAAAATGTCACTCTTTTACTCAATTGTTACACAAGGACACATCATTCAAATGGGATAATCAATGTGAAGAGGCTTTTGCACTATCAAAGAAATATCTAATGAATCCACCAATATTTATGCCACCAATTTTGGGAAAGCCTTTGATACACTATATTTCAGCCACAGAAAGATCATTAGGAGTTTTGTTAGTACAAGAGGATGAAAATGGAAAAGAAAAAGCAATCTACCATATTAGTAGAACCTTAGTAAAATATGAGCTCAATTATAATTTTATAGAGAGGGCATGCCTAGCAGTAGTTTTTGCTTCCCAAAAAATATGACACTATATGCTAGCACATAAGATAAATCTATTTGCTAAGACATATCCTCTCAAATATCTTCTTAGTAAAACATCCCTAACAGGAATGTGACTAAATGGGTCATGGTGCTAAGTGAATTTGATATTGAGTATGTAGATCTAAGATCTATCAAAGGACATGTCATAGCAGATCAATTACCAGAAGCTCCATTGTCAAGTGAAGAACCTATCCAAGTTGAGTTTCCAGATGCATATATTCTCAATATTAAAGCCAAAACACGGAAATTATGCTTTGACGGGTCATATAATCAACATGGTTTAGGGGCAGACATACTCCTTATTACACCTCAAGATTATACCATTCCTAAATCATATAAAATTTTATCCCCATGTATAAATAACATAGTATAATATGAGGCACTTGTAATTGGCATCAAAATTGCTTTAGAATGGAGAGTGATAGAATTAAAAATTTATGGTGATTCCCAATTAGTGATCAATCAAATCAATGATCAATACCAAACAAAGGATAAAAAACTAATGCCTTACAAAAAGATGGTTGATGATATAAAGAAGTATTTTTATATGATAACTTTTGAAAAAAATCCAATAAATGAGACTAAGGCAATAGATGCAATGGCTACATTAGCTTCTCTTTTACAAGTACCAAATCAAAATGCTAAATATGAATTCCTGGTGGAAGAATTGGTGAAACCCACATATTACTTACCTAGATCCCTAATAATTTTCCTACTTGTGGGTCATGATTCTCCTCAATACAGTCTCATTTGTACCTATCTTAAAGATAATACCTTACCCGTGGATCAATCCCAAAACCAAAAAAAGAACTTTATAAGACAAGCCACAAGGTATACCCTTATATTTGACACATTATATCACAAAGGTCTTCATGGAATGCTACTTATATGTTTAGAGAGCGAGGAATGAAAAATTGCCTGACAAGACATTCATAGGGGTATTTGTGGTTCACACTCTAGTGAGTTTACCTTAGAAAAGAAACTTCTTAGGATGGGATGCTTTTGGCCAACCATGGAGAAAGATGCTTTCCAGTTTGTAATGATTTGCAAGAAATTCCAATATCATGGAAACTTGATATATGTACCAGCCCAAGAGTTGCATCCATTAACAACATCTTGGTCCTTTTATCAATGGAGGTTTGATTTGATAAAAATGATATATCCACCTTCTTCTAATGATCACAAATATATTATAACTGCAAATGATTACTTTACCAAAAGGTTTGAAGTTGTGCCCTTATCAAATGTAATAGGAAAAAACAAATTCATTGTTTATCTTGAACTACATAATTTTTAGATATGGTATTCCTCAAGCCATAATAAAAGATAATGGAAATCAGTTCAAAAATAAGGATGTCAAAGAGCTTTGTGAGATATTCAATGTTATTCAATATTTCTCCTCGATATATTACCCTCAAGGAAATGGTCAAGCTAAAGCTTCCAATAATAATATCTTCAAAATTCCAAAGAAAATAGTTGATGATTTAGGAAGGGATTGACATATTCTATTGAACTCAGCATTGTGGGCCTATAGAACAAGTATTAGACACCTACAAGAGAAACACCATTTTCACTATTTTATGGGGCCAAAGTAGTGTTTCCTTTAGAGGTAGATATTCCATCACTAAGAGTCTCATTATAGGGTCTTTTGACAAAAGAGGATCATAGGGTTGCTAGATTACAACTTGAATTGCTTGAATAACATCAAAACCAAGTATATGATCATCTCAAAGTGTATCAAAAGAGAATTTCAATAAACTACAATAAGAAGATCAAACCTAGAGAATTCCAATTTGGTTATTTAGTCCTAAGAGAGAACCCTAGAAATCAAAAAGAAAGAGAGAAGAAAGGAAAATTTGAGGTGAATTGGTACAGTGACATCTTCATATGGAAGGAGAACATATAAACTAGCCACTTGTGATGGAGATGAAATTCAAGAACCCATTAATAGAATTCATCTAAAGAGGTTTTATACCTATTTAGATGAAAGTGTATAAGTTGAAAGAGTATCAAATGCGAGAGCATCATTTGTATAGCAAAAACTGATCATGAAGAAATCCAAAAATAGTGAAAAAAAATCCTAAAGAAAGCAAAAACATTTGAAAATGTGCCTAAAAAAATTGTTATCTTGGTTACAACCTAGTAAATAGGCACCTTGGTAATAAACAAAAAAAGGAGGATTTTAAAAAATGAAAAAAAAGAAGACAAAAGTGCCTTGGTGAAAACCTAGCAATAGGCACCTTGGTAGAAAAAAAAGAAATGAAAAAGAAAAATGTAATAAACTCAAGTGGTGAAAACCTGGTAAACGGGCGCTACTTTCCCTAAGTTAAGTTAAGCCTAGTTGCATCGCATTTCCCATCTGCATTAGCCATCATCCTTGTATATATCCTTGTATATTTTCCAAACACATTCCATCATTTGTACATAGCCATAATAAAACCTCAAAGTTGCATTTGTCCTACCAAATTTTTCATCATGGTTTGGAAATTTGTCTTAAGTCCATCATCATTGTTAAATCAAATTGGGGACACAAATCCAAATTCAAGGAGCTTATAAAAAATAGACACAAGTTGACACAAAATGTTTGTTCAAACCAAAGATCATAACATTTAAAATTTTCAATCAATTCATACCAACAAAAACTTCAAGACTTCAAAACTTCAAACATCCAAGAAAAATTTGTCTAAGAACATTTGATACATTCAATGGATAACATCAAGAACTTGACCAACAGAAACAAGACTAAAATGAATAAAGATCAAAATTGGATGAAGTTTTACAAAGCTATAGAAGTATAAACAAAAGCAAAAATATTCAAAGTGTTACTTGAATTTTGGATTCACGTCCTATAGAAAATCGATGATGTCTTTGACTATATGAGCAATGATGAAGGCATGATATTTTTCTTGATTTATGTTTGTTTGTTTATGAGGTCGATTCATAGTAGAAGTATGCAAGTTCATATAATGACATGATCATCAAAGAATCATCAAGGACATTTGCATATGAAAGGGATCAAATATGTGTCTATTTACGCAAATGGATACCTTGGCCATTTAGATCATTCATATCTTAATGCCAAAATCAACTTGCAACGTTGAATACGACAAAAGAAATATTCATACTCTCATGGTCAAACCAATGAGAGTTGTACCAGTTTCATTGTTGAAAGATGAGGGAAAATTTATTCATATCATCATGGTTGAAAATATAACCAGTGGGAGTTGTACCAATTTCATGATGTACCAAAAATATCAATGATGAAAAAAATAACATTCCAATGATAAGTGACAATCTAGTTGCATTTTGTATTCATATAGATTAAGATTGCATGATAGTTGTTATGGGATTTATCAAAAAGGGGGATGGGAGAAAGCTAATCAAAGTCAAATCATCAAAAAAAATCCTTAAGATGGAGTATATTGGACTTTAACAAAACATTGCATTGCATTCATAATTAGTTCCATATCATTTAAAGTTACATTCATAATTAGTTGCATATCATTCATTTTATTTAGGTGCATTAATCATTAAGAACATATCATTCATATCATCAAGTGGTACTTCATTTAGTTGCATTCATATAAATTCATTTAGGGGTATTAATCATTAAACATTAAGCACATCATTCATATTATTTGAGTTGCATTCATTTAGGTGCATTAATCATTATTAAATAATATCATTAGGTGTGTTTCATAAGGTGCATACTATTATTGTTATCATTTTTCATTATAATATATTAGATGTATTTCATTTATTAAGCATTATTCATAAAATTCATTAAACACATCATAAATTTGCATTTACTAATATCATTATAGAGCATTAATCATTAAATTCATAAATCATTAATCATTAAGTAAATAGTTCCATCACATATAGTAGTTCATTATCATCATTAAATATTAATTATTAGAGTTTTATTAGATTCATTCATATCATTAAAATGTGATAAAAACACATAAGGACATCACATAAGAATACATTTATATTTGTGTCTCTTAAAGCATAAACTTTGCATCCATATAAACATAATTCAAGAAAACATATAAGTCATATAGGAATCCATCTAAGCATATAAGTGAATCATAAATGCATACATGTCATTTGCATATAAAAACACAAACAAACATATAGGTGGAATCATCTAGAAATGCATCCATATATAGATCATAAAAAATGTAAATTTCAATATACCATGACATCAAAAAGGTAAGAGATAAATCATAAGAAAAGATGAGAGAATCAATCATGTCCATATATCAATAATGACTCAATTTCCAACAAACTCCATAATCAAGATACATAATTAAATGTCTAATCAAGTGCATTAAATTACATCAAAGGTAGAAACAAAAGGATCAACTAGGGGAATCTTTCCCTATACACCACCTGTAGAACCACCTCCATATGTATGAGGAAATTGACCAATCCCCGCAACATTTACCCAACTAGGAGGAGGCCCTATCTATGTAGGAAGAAACTATTGAATCTAAGTAACGGTATAAAATAAACTCTACATCAAACTAGAAAACTATGCCATCTAACTATGCATTGATGATATACTAGCCTACAAGAATTGCATCAACTAACAAGGTGTCACAGGAGCCTAAGGTGCTACAGGAGCCTGAGAAGCAATAGGAGCCTAAGAAGAAATCTGTCTAGTTTCATGATGTCCATGTCTACCCCATGTTGGTGCAAAAATAACCCTATCCATAAAAGCCCTACCTCCTCTCACTCTCACCCTACCACCAACCCCACCACCTCTCATCCTGACCCCATCTCTACCTCCATATCCATCCCTACCTCCAAGAGTAATAATCCCACCCCTACCACAAACTCTACCAAGAATAGCACCTCAACCAGGAATAACTCTACCTGCAATAGCTCTACCACCTCATCTAACTTGACCCCTTGTTTCTCTATCACCTCTCACCTCGGCTCTCCTCCTCCTCCTCTTTTGTACATATCCATCCCCATCCCCACCATCCCTATCATTGCCACCATCATCCTAATCATTACAATCCCTCTCATCAATGTTTGGTACTCTATACATAGGATCAATGAATCTAGGAAAAGGTGTTGTGTCAACCACTAACTGTACTTTGGGGTAACACCTGCATTGATAATGGGCTCATAATAATCCCATACAAGAGGATATAGACCAATGAAATCATATCGAGCAAATTTTAACTCTACCTAAGGGCCCCATAATTATCTCTCAGCCTGTACATGGGCATAATGAGTCAAACCCTATGGCACCCTTGTATTCGGCCAAACTATCTCAAAACTCTATAAAAATAGAATCTATCCAATACAAGCGGAGTGTGACCAATAAAATAATGAGGCAGAAACATATATGGAACCTCGATACCATCCTCTCTCCATGCCTCACAACCAAGGTAAGGTGTCCAACATACCTGGTCCATATCATCGAGCATTCTGTGCCAATTGTCTAGCTTTCCCATATGGGGTTATACAATCACTCCCTCATATACATAAATAAATGCCCACCCAAGATCTCTATCCCTACCTGCAATCATTCTAGTGACTAGGATATGCTTCCAAGCCCTAACCTGAAGTAAAATTGCACATGTTGAAAGTGCAGTATTGTGTCTATAAACCACGTGATGAAGATCATGGTATAACTATGCAAGGACATAGGATTCCCAAGAAAATATCATAGGTTGTGTAATCATGTCCTCCAGTATCCACCCCCAACCGACAACAAAACCATGACCTTGTATGTCAGGAAGTAGAAACCCTCTGATCAAACCAGCTAAAACTACAAGAAGTGGAGCGTAAGCCAACAAACATATTTGTGAAATTGTATCATCACCTATCATTGGATCTTTGAAAAATCATCTTCATGCGGTACCATCATATACCTAATCATAGTAAATGAGCTCACCCATTATCGAAATGTCCAAAATATAATAGATATCCTCAGGGGTGATCATTATCTCACCCTTCAACAAGTGGAAAGTATTATGGTCTGAGTGATATCCCTCAACCACCATAGTAAAAAAACCCTTGTTAACTTGGAAGTAGGGCATATCTATAAAAAACCATAATCCACACTACCCGATCACTCATCGATTGTGCATTGATAATTGACTAATCATATCAAATGGCTAGGGGTACAAACCTTTAACATATACCTTCTGACATCGAAACTGTTTGGAAATCAAGTGGGAATCAATCAATCAATGTCATCTAATGGATCATATAATGTCAATCAAACCATTTTTTTTATCATCTAATTGCTCATCTCTAGCACATCAAATTTCCTAACTCTAGATCTCGAGGAAGGAAAATCAGCCCATCAACAACATATTGACCTATTAAGATTGACATTAATACCACATCAACTAAATGATCATCACTAACATCAAAAATATATGAAATTCATCACATTATCAAGTGACGTCACTAATCTATCAATTGGATCAACTGGCGAATCGAACATGACACAAATTAGGTTTCAAAACTATGTAGAAAAAGGGTTGCATGCTACTTTACTCTATCTAAGGCATTGAAAAATGCTATGCGCTATAATTTTCTATTGTACACGCTATTTAAAAATTTTTACGCAATATAACAACTTGTATGCACTATTTTACATGGTATGCACCACACAAATATTCTTACATGCTACAAAAAATCTAAATTTGCAATTTCTTCTAGTAAGCGCTATTTTGATATTTCCTACACACTACAAATTAACTAGGACATGCAATTTTAGGCATTAAATCAATCTACACTACATGCCATTTGTCTACGTAGACGTGTTAAAATAATCGTATGTGCTAAAACAACTAAAAATTTCAAAATTTAAAAGGAAATCACGTGTAAATTGAAAAATCTAGCTATAAATTGAAAAAATAACAAATCAAGAAGGATATCGATACTCACTGGAGGCCCATAGTTGGTTGGTCACCAGAATTTCTTCCCTCACTCGAATCTATGCTCTTGAATCAGGACCACCATGATGAAATAACCAAAAGGGAACTAGGGCTCATAGAGTGTAAATGGTAAAAGTGAAAGTAAAAATGAATGGAAAAAAAAAATTTAACCCTGTTCATACCCTAGGTGACCTAATGGAGGAGTATTTTCATCATTTCTTTTACCAAGGAATGTGTTTTAATCAAAATTTTCAACACTGGGGCATCATTCATAGTATTTTTCACATCAATTGACATTGAAAAATAAATTGAAATTGGAATTTCTGAATTTTTTGAATTTTTTTTTAAAAATCAAAATTCATCAACAATTGAATCAATTTTGATTCAAATTCATAGGGGGCATAATATCATCAAGGCACATAGATCAAGTCAATCGAGAAAAAAAATTTCAAATCAAAGACATCAAATGTAGAATTTTTGAAATCATCAGTGGGTCATCGAAATTGGTCAAATCAATTAACAAGGATTCATATTGAGATCTTATTGGCATCACATCAATCAAATCTGCATCTTGAAAGAAAATCAAACATAAGTTAATCATACATTGGATATTCTTTGAGCCAATGCTTCGAACATTAATTCGAAGATGGGCATTTGTATACACATAAAATTGGTTAACAAAATTCAAAGCAAATCAAAATCAAGGGTTAATCATCAAAGTTATCAATTAATTAAATATGAGCCAGATGGATTGATTAATTATGAAAATCAAACAACTATGTAATTGATTTAATCAATTAATTGTATAGTTTAATTAAAAATAAAATCCAACCCATCTAATTTGCATACATGGCTAAAGTAGTTAATTGTTTGAATTAAATATATCTTGATTTCCTCACCAACCACATATGGACAAAAATAGAATCAACTAATGAGGAGAGAGGATTGGAAGCACATGGATCCATAAGAGGCTTTGTTATCTTAGCAAAAATTTAACCTTTGCTATCCTAGCCACTCATTTTGTCATATTGTCCCAATATTTGAAAAGCAACTCAACCTCTCTCATCTAATCATTATTAACTCACTCCACCCTCTGCCCTTGGGAAAATCCTATAAATAGGAAGCATCATAAGATAAAATCGTCCATTATATAGTCCATCATTACTATAGGAAAATTTGTTAAGAGCTTAGGCATAATTGGAGTAAATTTGCATTGTAGTGTTATAATGGAGCAATATAGGAGAAGCTCTTAATATAATTGAGCACATAGATGATCATTTTAGCATTCAATTAGGCATAATTGAGCATCATTTAATCATTTCATCACTCTAATCTTAGAATTTTTCACTTTATGGAATGGTTTGTAGCCAAGAGCATTTATATTTTCCTTCTAATTAGAGAAACATAGGATGCGTATTGATATTTTTAATTTAAAGTGTTAAATAACATAGATCTTTAATGTTTTTGAATTTAATTGATTTAACTAATCCTATGAATATATTATTAATACTACATTAATCCTTGATAGCATACATGTAATCATTTAACAACATAATGAAACCCTTGAGGGCATACAAATAATTATTTTAGAGTACAATGAAACAATTGATGTCATATAGTCTAAATAATTATTTCACAATGAAATGAAACAAGTAAAATAGAATCATTTTAATGTTGTAGAGATAATCATTTCATAGCATAATGAAACCATCAAGACCATACATAAAATTATTTTACAGTAGAATGAAGGTGTGTTGAGATAATCAAGAGCATCCTTAAAATGGTTCCACATTATAATAAAACCTCAATGCCATACTATAATACCCACCTCTTTACCACCATTTATGTTTATGATGCCAACCCTTTCAAGACCACTTTTTATGAATATTAGATCTTCAATTACATTTAAGGATTCAGTGCTATGATACTTTAATCATTTGATTTATATCATGTTAGTAAGATGATATGGTTATTTGCATATGATGATGATGTTATTTATGTTTATGGTTTTTACTAACCCCATACTTGTTGTATGGTTGGTGTTTATGTTTTACATTTCTATTTGATGTGCCTGATGCGGTTAAGGGATGGAGTCATGGTTACTTTCTTGCAAGATCCACACGATCATTCGATCCCCGTTGTTGTCTATTATATATATATATACATTTATGTACATGCTCATCTTTTATGCAGGATTTCGAGTACTGGGCTTCAACTTCCTTGAATTGCTAGGATGAGTGTGCCCTATCACATTATCTCGATGGTAAGAGAGGGGAATGATGACTAGGTCATAGACAATGGGTGCTTGAATCACATGACCGGTGATAAAGTAAGTTTATTAAACTCAATGAATATGATGGTGGTGATGTGAGATTTGGAGAAAGAACATGTCTGGTATAACAATTTGAGCCCAAAATGGTAAAGGAAGAAGTTAAAGATGATGATTGGGTGAGAGAAATGTATGAAGAATTGGATCATATTGAGAAGAATGAAACTTAGACTCTTGTGCCAAGGCCTAAAGACAAAAAAGTGATAGGTACAAAATGAGTTTTCAGGAATAAATTAAATGAGGATGGTGAAGTGATTAGAAACAAAGCAAGGCTTGTGTGTAAAGGTTATGGACAAGAAGAAGGCTTGGATTATGGTGAGACTTTGCTCCTGTAGCAATATTAGAAGGTTTCAGGATATTACTTGCTTATGTTGCATTCAAGAAATTCAAATTCTATAAAATGGATGTGAAATCAATATTTTTTAATGGGATTCTAGAGGAAGAGGTCTACATTGAGCAATCAGATGGATTTTCAATGACCAAGGATACAAACATAGTATGTAAATTTCAAAAAGAATTGTATGGTTTGAAGCAAGCCCCTAAAGCATGGTATGAAAGATTGCACTATTATCTTATTATGATTGGTTTCAATAGGACTTATGATGATAGTAATGTTAACTTAAAGGATGTATGTGAAAATATATTAATAGTTGAAGTGTTTGTTGATGTCCTATTTTTTTGTGGTAATGATGAGATGATTATGTCTTTTGCTGATGAGATGAAGAAATAATTTGAAATGTCAATGATAGGAGAAATCAAGTTCTTCATAGGATTACAGGTATCACAGTTGGACAATGGAATATACATATGTCAATCTAAATATGTGAAGGAGGTGTTGAAGAGTTTTGGCATGGAAGATTCTAAATCAGTTGATGTAATCACCGAAAATTGGACAAGATTATTTAAGTGAGAAATCAAGGCAAAAATCAATACGATTAAAATATAATTAAATCAAATCAAGTCAAAATCAAAGATAAATTGCAATTGAACCTTAATCCAAAATTAATTGAAAATCAAAAGCCATTAAATCAATTTAAAACTAATAAATCATGATTAATCAATAAATTATACAATTAATCTAATTAATTGTATAGTTCAAATTAAATCAAATCAACCCATTTAAGGGGTACACATGGCTAAACAAATTAAATAAATTTTTTTAATTAATTCCTATTTTCTCTCAACCATCAAATGAGAGGAAACTGAATCAACCAATAGGAATTGAGGACCAAGCTCACATGGATCAAGCCTAAATCGAATCTCAATCACTCACTTGGAGAATGCATCTTGTCCACTCATTTTGTCTTCTTGTCCCAAGCTTTGAGGACAAAATATTTAAATGGTCTCCAAAGGTGGAACCATGGACTTAACTCAAACTTAATCATGATCAACTCAAACTACACCCCCTACCCTTTGCCAAAATCTATAAAAGCAAGGCATAATTCACTCAATAATCATCCACAAATCTGAGAATAACATCAAACCTCTTGCAATTTAGAGCTAGAAAGGAAAATTTAGAGCTCATCAGTTGTATTTTCATTTGGAATTGAACTCTTAGCATTGTTTATCATTCATTCTCATTTTAGGATTGTCACTGATGGAAGCTTGCTGAGAGCTTTGCATTAGCATCCCTAAATAGAGATACATAGAGTGCTTAATTATCAATTCTTTGATTAATTAGATTGTTATTTGTGGTAATTTAGTTGTTATTTTTAATTATTGATGATACTAACCCTATGAAGGTACTTTCTCTAGTACACAAAATGGCACCCACCATGGGGCATTAGGCCTCATAAATTTATAAATTTGGAGAAGTAAAAAAAAAATTGCAAATCTTGTTTTGTTCTCTGTTTTGCAGGTTAAACAGCACGTTTGATACTTTCTCCAGTGCTTTTAATTGATTCTCCAGCACTTTTAAGGTCTGAAAAAATGCTTCTATGACAAAGTCTTGCGCCTTTACATGGAGTTTCAGCATTTTCAATTCCTTTTTTCTTCTGTCTTATTTCTTTTAGCGCTTTCACCCTGACTCTCCAGTGCATTCAATTGATTCTCCAACACTTCTAATACTTTTTGTTAACGCCTTTGCTTATTTTATCAGCACTTTTAATTTATATTTCAATGCTTTTAATAATTTTTTGCAGCACGTTTAATTTGATTAGCAGCGTGTTTAAGCTTTTTAACAGTGCTTTTAATAGATTATGTTGCACTTTCAATTAAATTGAGAATTAACAAATTTAACTTGTGGAAAATGATTTCTCTATGTCTACAGGATGACTAGTCATAAAAAGATTAAAAAAACTAGAGACCAGATTCAACACCGAAGGGAAATCTTTGACAAAACAGATTAAGGAGGAGAATATTGCACACATCAAGCTGGTTTTGGAAAATTCTCAGCAAGAAAATGAGGTATATGAACAATACTTGAAAGTTGTAGAAGCTTATAAATCAAAGTTCATATCATTAAATTGGATTTACTTGCCTTAATCAATTTTTGTCAAAATTCAATAAATAAGGTTTAAATTCAAAGTTATTCTTGTTTTCTTCATTTTGGTTGGTTGTGTTGACTAACTTGTTGGAGGAGAAGCGAATGGAAAGGAACGATCTCCACTAGGTGAGCATAAAAATGAAAAATTCATCAAAATGCCCCTAGCCTTAGCTAGCTTTGAAATAAGGTAAGCCTAAAACTTGGTCAATTTTTGCTTAAATTGTGGCCTTGTCAATTTCAAAATCTAGTAATTAAAGAAGCCTATTATTGTTTGAGGGATTACATACTAGGCCTATGCTCTTTGTTAGGATTAACAAGGCAAAAATAAAAATTACATGCAAAAATAACCAATATCAAAAAAACATAAACCACACAGAAGATAACATAAGACACAAAGATTTAACATGGTACACCCAATCCTTGGGCTAAGTCCACCAATAGAAAGTCCAATATTATTATTATCCAGTGGTTATAGCCTGATTACAATCTATAATCCCTTATAGCTCAATTCTATCGCAAGTACTAAAACCATACCTTATGAAATCTCTAACCCTAAGCCATATTATACAATATTTTGCCACTTTAGGGTTATAATGAGTTACAACATTTCGGCTCAAAAAAATAGCCAAAAATATGTTGGCCCCAAAAAAAATTGCCTCGGGGCCTGTGCCCCCAAACCCCCACTCTTGGAGGTTATCGCCTCCAAACCCCCGCTTGAGGCCTGGCCCGGCTCTGAACCCCGACAAGGGCAAGAAGAAAAGTGTACAATACTTTCCTAATCAGTCACCATAAGCTAACAATCTCCCACTTGGTGACTAATCAGTATCCATACTATAAAACCTCCCACTTAGAGACTGGTCCTATAGCAATACTACTACCATATGAGGCTCCCACTAGATCAAACCACCCTGAACTCAGTTGTTCTTTTATTCTGTTTAGTCTAGAAGACCAACTAAAGCTGAACATGAGTTCAACTTCTCCCTTGTTACTACCTTTGTAAAAATATCTGCTAGATTATCATCTGTATGAATCTTTTCCAACTTTAAGTTCCCATCATCCAAAACTGATCGAATGAAATGGTATCGCAACTATATGTGTTTTGTCTTTGAGTGCAAAGTAGAATTCTTCACAAGATGAATGGCACTTTGGCTATCTGTATGCAAAAAATTATTAGTCTTTGGATGTCCCAATTCTTCCATGAAGAATTGAAGCCATATCATCTCCTTGGATACCTCTGTAGTAGCAACATACTCTACCTCAGTAGTGGATAAAGAAACCACCTTTTGTAGTCGAGAAATCCAACTCACTATTGTCCCACCAACAGTAAATACATAGCATGTAGTACTTCACCTGTTATCAATATCTCCTACCAAATCTGAGTCAACATAGCCTTGTACAGTAGTAGTAGATCCCCCAAAGTGTAAACACTTACTAGATGTACCTCATATCTAAGAATCCATTTGACTGCATTCCAATGCTCAATACCAAGGTGACTCATATATCGGCTAATGACTCCCACTGTGTGTGCAATATCTGGCCTAGTACATACCATAGCATACATTAAGCTCCCTACAACTAAAGCATAAGGTACCTTAGACATTTTAGCCTCTTCTTCTGATGTCTTAGGACACATCTCCTTAGTCAATTTCAAATGACCAGGCAAAGGTGTGCTGACAACTTTGGCATTCTCCATAGAGAAACATTGCAACACCTTCTCAATATAATCAACTTGAGATAAAGTCAACTTCCTATTTTTCCTATGTCTACAAATTTTTATACCAAAGATTTGTTTTGCTGCCACCAAATTCTTCATAGAAAAAGAATGTGCAAACTATTGTTTCAATCCCTTAATGTGATTCATGTTAGACCCAACTACAAGCATATCATCAACATATAAGCATAAAATAATGTAGCTATCATCATCCAACCTCTTAAATTAAACACAATGGTCAGAATGACACCAAGTGTATCCATGCTCATTCATAAAAGTGTCAAAATTAATATACCATTGCCGAGGTGCTTACTTCAAGCCATATAAACTTTTCTACAATCTACACACTAAATTCTCCTTACCCTTGACCTCAAATCCTTGTGGTTGTACCATATATATTTCTTCATTAATATCACCATGAAGAAAAGTTGTTTTAACATCAAGCTACTCTAAATGCAAATCTTTAGTAGCCACAATATTTAAAACAATACGAATAGAAGTTATTTTAACAACTGGAGAAAATATCTCATCAAAATCAATGCCCTTTTTCTATGCAAATCCTTTTACAACTAACCTAGCTTTAAATCTTTTCCTACCTCCATCCTCTTCTTTCAACCTGTAAACCCATTTGTTCTGTAAAGCCTGTTTACCTACAGGTAACTTGCATAAATCCCAAGTTTGATTTTTTAGCAAGGATTCCATTTCCTCTGTCATTGCAAACTCCCATTGAATCTTTGTATTCACCTGCACAGCTTCATTATAACATTCAGGTTCACCAGCATATGTTAACAAAATAGAATACAAAGAGGGAGAGAATCTTTCTAGAGGTCTACTTAGCCTTGTTGACCATCTAACATTCATTGGGGTGTGTGGTATTTCTTGTTGCTGTTGTTGTGGAGCATAAGGAACTACTGAAACATCATCTTTAGGAGTATCATCCAGTACTACATAATTATTTTCTTTCTTCTCATGTTGCTGCAACAAATCTTTGTACAACACTTTCTTATTGAATATGACATTCCTGCTTCTTAAAATTTTATGATTTTCAAAATCCCAAAGCCTATAACCAAATTCATCAATGCCATATCCAACAAATACACATTTCTTTAACTTAGCTTCCAGCTTGGTTCTATTTTCAGAATCTATATGTGCAAAATCTTCACAACCGAAGGTTTTGAGAAAAAAATAACTCACCTTCTTACCACTCCATGCTTCCTCTGGAATACCACAATCCAAAGGAGTAAAGGGGCCTCTATTGATTAAATAAACAACAATTTTTATAGCCTCTGCCCACATGTTTAAGGGCAGCCTAGCATGCAACCTCATACTCCTTGCACGCTCCATTATTGTCATGTTCATGTGTTCAACCACTCTATTTTCTTGTGGAGTGCTTGGTATAGTTTTCTGCCTATGAATACCATTAAAGGAACAATAATCTTCAAATTCTGTGCTGCAATACTCACCACCATTATCAGATCTGAGACATTTTAGCTTTTTACAAGTCTCATTCTCAACCAAGCATTTTCATTTCTTAAAAGTTTGAAATACATCATATTTATGTCTAAGGAAATAAATCCATACTTTTCTTGTTGTATCATTTATAAATGTAACATAATATAGAGAGCCACCAAGGGAAGATACCTGAGTTGGTCCCCATACATCTATATGCACAAGCTCTAATCTCTCATTTTTCTTTTCCTTCCCACTCTTTACAAAACTAACTCTCTTTTGTTTTCCATAAACACAACTTTCACAGAAATCCATATTGACACATTTCAGACTAGGTAAAATTTTCTTTGAATGAAGTAATTTCATACCTTTTTCACTCATGTGCCTAAGTTTGTTGTGTCACAGTGTTGTGTCAAAACCTATAGCAATAGTTTGATGTTCTTCCTACTCAATTGCAGCCACTGTTCCTGAACATTCATTATCTTCTGAAACAATTAAAGTAGAAGGAACAGTATGACCTATACAAAGATATAAGATGCCTACTTTCACACCTTTTGCTACTACTAAGGAACCTTTTGAAACCTTCCAATTTCTATCATTAAAAGTAATTGTGCAACCCTCATCACCTAGCTGCCCTGCTGAAATTAAATTCCTACTCAGCCTTGGAACATGTCTTACCTCTTGTAGTAGCCAAAGATTCCCATTCTGCAACTTAATCTTAATTTTTCCCTTTCCAACTATCTGACAGGGTTCATTATCGCCCAAATAAACTTGCCCAAAATCCCCTTGGACATAATCAAGAAAGTAACCTCTATGGGGTGTAGCATGAAATAAAGCCCCAGAATCTAAAACCCATGAATCATCAATACATTCTAAAGAAAGAAGCAAGGAATCCTCTTCAGGTTTATTACTTACCACATTTGCCTCCTTGTTACCTTCTTGTTTGTCTCCTTCTTTATTCTTCTGAGACCAACAATCTTTCTTCTTATGACTTGGTTTTCCATAGTACCAGCAATCGTTTGGCCCTTTGGATTTAGACCTCTTTCCCTTTAATTTTCCTCTTGATTTCCCATGATTTCCAAAGTTGTTTCCTCTCTCATTAGTTCTACCTCTACTTTGTGTGTTTAAGACACTACCTAATGTGGATCCACCTGAGCTTTTCCTATGAATTTCATCACTCAGAATAACACCAATAACATCATCAAATTTTAGGATATTAGAACTAGAAATAGAGTTACTAACATCCATTACCAAGTCATTCCAGCTTTCAGGCAAAGAACACAAAATCAAGAGAGCCCTGACTTCTTCATCAAAAATAACATTGACAGAAGTTAATTGACTGGTAATTGTATTAAACTCATTTAAATGATCAGCAACTGACCCACCTTCCACCATTTTCATATTAAACAAAGGCTTCATGAGAAATACCTTATTTGAAGTGGAGGGCTTTTCATTCAACTTCTCTAGGGTTTTCATCAAATCTTCAGTCATCGTTGCTGTGTAATATTGAATGCCATCAATTGTGTCAGGCATAATCAAATACTACCAAGAGCCTTTCTATCAAGAATTGTCCAGTCCTCATCAGAAATGCTTGCCAGTTTGTTGGCTTTTCCTTCCAATAGCCGCCATAGATCCTTCTGATAGAGATAGTCCTCCATTTGCATTTTCCATAACTAAAAGTTTTGCCCATTAAATTTGTCAACCTTCAGCCTACCCTCATCTTCCATTCCTCCCACTCAACCGTGAGACTCCCACTAAACTATGAGATCTTCCTGCAAAGGATAACTAAAAACAACCTCGCTCTGATACCACTTGTTAGAATTAACAAGGCAGAAATAACAATTACATGCAAAAATAACCAATATCAGAAAAACATAAACCACACAGAAGAGAACAGAAGACATAAAGATTTAACGTGGTTCACCCAATCCATGGGCTACATCCACCAACAGTGAGTCCAATATTATTATTATCCAGTGATTATAACCTGATTACAATCTATAATCCCTTATAGCTCAATTCTGCCACAAGTACTAAAACCATACCTTATGAAATCCCTAACCCTAAGCCATATTATACAATATTTTGCCACTTTAGGGTTAGAATGAAAAGTGTATAGTACTTTCTTGATCAGTCACCACAAGCTAACACTCTTCACTTTCTAAGTGAATCAAAATTCCAAAAATATCAAGTTCCTTGATTAAAAGAAAGGCTAAGTAAATCAAGCACTAAATTTGAACAGCCCCTTTTTTGTGGAAAAGAGTAGAAATACTCGATTCCCATTAGTTAGTGTGTTTGGTAATTGAAACTTGTTAAAAGTGTTTGGGAATTGAGAAATAGATATGGATATGCTCTTCACCTTTTGGTGAATCAAACTCCCAAAACCTATCTCTTTATTCCACTTTATTTCTTTCAAAATGAACATGCTAGATCTATAGTGGGCTCGCCTCCTGAGATTTGCCTTAACAAGGCCGGTGAGAGGGACAGCCCAAAGTGGGATACAATTTCCTTTTCTTCAATCATCCAACCCACTATAAAATGAAATGTATGCATCCTTAATGGGGTGTGTAACAAAAGGGTGTTAAATTTTCAAACTTCCTCGAGTAGTCCTTCGGGATTGCGCAAAACTCTGACATACCGATGGTGGGAAGCCTCTTAATATACTTGGAGGATGAAAGTTTGATATCCATTTTGAATGGAATCTTGATTAAATACCTTGTTAACTTAGCAAAGACTACCTTATAAAGCCATGTTTACGAACCAAATTTTGAGCTAAGTAGATTGCTTGAAGTATCTTTTTGTGTAAAAACCCGTGATAACATCCTTACAAATTCAAACACTTTTTGTGTAGAGGGTTAAAAAGAACAAGTTTACTTGTGGTTGTCTTGTTTGAAAAATACATAGAAAAAGTAAGAGATGTCCATTTGAAAATTCATCTTATATTTTTAAGTCTCTTCATAAAAGAAAACAATTACCAAATTAGGGAAAATGATTCAAAATCAAACCTTGTTGGATGTCGATTTCTACACGCTCTCATAAAATCAAACTATCTTTACAAGAATATGGCACTTGCATTGCCAAAGAGGTCCCCGAATTTGAATACCAAAGCTCTTTAAACAATCACAACCAAGGGGATAGTCTCCCAAATTTGTTTGAGAAGAGAATTGAATCAATGGATAGAAACTCCACATTTCACGATTATCATCATGGAGGAAACAATGACAATATCAATAATGCCAACCAAGGGCCGAAGGAAACACTTGAAGAAAGAGCTAATTGAGCGGCTCAAGATAATAAATTTCTTGAAGTCGTGGATAAACTAATAGATAGAGATGGGGAGAATTTTTTCCTAAACCTAGCCCAAGTAGGGGTAAAGTTTCCACATGATTATGATGTGGATCAACTCAAGAAAAACCAAGAAGAGGATAATCCTATGAGTGTTATGACTAAACAATTGAAAATGTTCCAAGCACAAATTGACCTAATAAAAAAGGCCACTGAACCTAAGCCATTCTCTATCGAGACCTTGTGTCCATTCCCTTTTGACAAAAGCTTAGTTATGGCACCTTTTCCAATCAATATATTATTTCCTAAGTACGAGAAAAACATGGGTAAATCAGACATGCAGGATCACCTTAGAGATTTTTGTGCTCTAAGCATTGAATTTATGCATGATCTAATGAAACTTTTTCCAAGAAGTTTAGGAGGTCAAGCCATGGAATGCTTCTCCAAACTTCCACAAGGGATAAAGACTTTCGAGGAGTTAGCCTCTAAATTTGTAACCCATTATTCTTACAATATCAAACATGAGATTACCATGCTCAACCTATGTGATACGAAACAAAGAGATGGTGAATCTTTCCTAGGGTTCCTTCAAAGGTGAAGGGTATTTTTTGCAAGATATCCATGAAGTATCCCCGAAAAGGAGAAAATGGAAATATTTATGAACAACTTAAATGTGGAGATGAACTATAGGCTCCAACTTCAATGTCCCCCTACGTTCGAAAAACTTATTGAGAGTTAGAGTAATATTTAGTTTACTTACTAATTAAATCATATTGATTTAATTAGTTAAGTTATTACTCTTTAGTGCTTAAGCTTTCTCTTAGGTGCATTAATAATTATTTATTTTATTAATTATTAATGTGCAACCTAGCTTTTTTAGGCTTTAGGGTTTTGTTCACCTTTATAGGTTGAACCTTGTAATTCTTTTTTCATTAACTTGGATCATAATTTTGCTCTCACATTTTGAGTAACTTTTGAGTTTTGCCTTTTGCTTTTTTTTGCTTCTCTCCTGTAACAAGTTATTTGCATGCAGGTATTCTTGGCGTTCTATGGATTTGTATCTCTCAAATCCTACATGGTATCAGAGCTCCCCTGTTGTTGTCTATTATGTTGTTTGATCAGTTGTTTTTGGCGTCGAAGTGGAGGCATCTAAAAATTAGGTTTTTTCCTTATTTTTTTGTGCTTACATACTTATTTGAAGTGTACGGGAGATAGTATAATATTTTGTGGGGGGTGCAAATTCTCTTTCTATCATTTATTTCAAAGAGACCTTTC
Source organism: Chamaecyparis obtusa (assembly GCA_027943335.1). Taxonomy (NCBI): domain Eukaryota; kingdom Viridiplantae; phylum Streptophyta; class Pinopsida; order Cupressales; family Cupressaceae; genus Chamaecyparis; species Chamaecyparis obtusa. Next base: position 59,404 of record BSBK01012064.1, read on the forward strand.
TACTTTTGTCTACTTTCTCTCAATGGCGGACTCTTCTGTTGACCACCCTACACCTCACAACTATCACACTTGGAAAGGATAGATGACCAAATTTCTTATGGCAAAAGGGTTATGGTCATGCCTCAATGAGGCTCAGCCAGTTCTACAGCGGCCTTATGAGGCTCTTATGTGGAGAAATGGGATGGATGAGGCAATGGGCCTCATTGCAATGAATATTTTAGATGGGTTGTTGTTCCACCTGGATGGTTTGACCACACCCAAGGATATGTGGAAAAAAATTTCCACCTTGTTTGGCACAATGAATCAGTTCAAAGTTCTCCAGATAGATGTAGAGTTCACCTCCTTGGTACCTGAATCATTCACCAGCATTGAGGACTTCTTGATGAAGTTCAAGTCTCTTCATTCTATTTTATAGGTTGCTGGAAAGATAAAGTCAGATGATGAGTGTATCTTTCTAATACTCTCAAAGCTTCGCGGTCCTTATCAGCTTTTCACTTCTACCTTCTACTCCACTATGGATGCACTGGGTGCACGACATGTTATGCCCTCTTTTGAGACCTTCTATGACGGGTTGACTCGTGAGCAGTCCAAGCTCAATCAGATGGATTCTCTTATAGGTTCACAATCATAGGCATTGCTTTCCAAGACACCTCAGGATACACAGAAGCAGAAGCCAAAGCAGATATATGATTCCTCTTCTCAGCACTCTACTAGCCCACCATCTTCTTCTAAGAAGGAGAAACAAAAGATTGAGAGCCCTACATGTTCCTATTGTCAAAAGGGGCCTCATGATGAGTCACATTGTTTTCAGAAGAGATTTGATGGCTATGAGAAACAGATTGCCGGTTTGCAAGCTCTTCTTCAGAAGAGCACTATTTCCTCTCCATCCTTCTCTACCTCACAGGGGTCTACTTTTCAGTCTTTTGCCTCATCTTCGACATCTGGACAAGATTTTGGACAGGGTCATGCATTATGGGCTTCTTTTGCATCCCCTTCACAGGTCACTTGGATACTAGATTCAGGTGCTTCTCACCATATGGCATCTTCTTCAGAGATCTTCTCTTCTCTTGAGGCTTCTCCTATTCCTCACATTCTCATGGGGAATAACATTGTTCTGCCAGTCTACGGGAAAGGTTCTGTAGGCATTCAGGATGGCACATTCAATGATGTATTATATGCTCCATCTATATCTACAAACCTTCTCTTGATTTATCAGATTACACTCAGTGGGTCAGGGAAGACAGTTGAGTTCATGGCAGATTTAGTCTCCATCTGGGATAGTGTGACAGGAGGCATTATTGCTACAAGGATAGTTGATCATTCCACCCATCTCTACACCTTCTCACACTTTGGTCCACCATCTCCATTATCAGAGCATATCTCTTCTCTTTCGCAAGAGCATCATGTGGTACAGTCAAGTCGATTGCACCTTTGTATTGTTCCTGAGATCACTGTTATGACTGCCACACCACATCCTGTTGAGGTCTTTTCTCTTCAGCATGATTCTTCTTTAGCACTGCCTGACCCTCCAACTCCATTCATCGACCCACCAAGTGCACTTGTTGAGGATTCTACAGAGGACATTCATCTCCTCTTTCATGACAGTTTCAACACACCTATCACACCACCTACATTGGGGATTCCCTTTCAAGATCCTCAAGTTTTCTCCTTTGAGCATCAGTTAGGCCTTCCAGTTTCACCTCTCATTCAAGGGTTTCCTTGTTTCATGCCTTTGTTTCTTCTACATTGGAGTTCCATTGGTTTGATCATTTCCACAAGGGTTCCATCATTCTGGGGGGGCTTTGGTGTCTCTTCCCTCTCTCATGGGGGGGCTGGTTGTACTTATGGTTTTGAGAGAGTCTCTTGAGCCATTTCTTTTTCTGCTTTTTTCTATCTCTTTTTGGAGAGGGGTTTTTCCCACTAGGTTTTCTCCTTTGCCTCCGGTTTACAGATATTTCCTTGTATTGGGTACCTGATCAGGCCTTGTTGCCGGGACCCATTTCCTGCTTTCATAGCTGTGCTAGGTTAGCTTACCCCCTGCACTTAGCTTAAGGGGGGGTGTTAGAGTAATATTTATTTTACTTACTAATTAAATCATATTGATTTAATCAGTTAAGTTATTACTCTTTAGTGCTTAATCTTTCTCTTAGGTGCATTAACAATTAATTCTTTTATTAATTATTAATGTGCAACCTAGCTTTTTTAGGTTTTAGGGATTTGTTCACCTTTATAGGTTGAACCTTGTAATTCATTTTTCTTTAACTTGGATCATAATTTTTCTCTCACATTTTGAGTAACTTATGAGTTTTGCCTTTTGCTTCTTTTTGCTTCTCTCCTGTAACAGGTTATTTGCATCCAGGTATTCTTGGCGTTCTATGGATTTGTATCTCTCAAATCCTACAAATGGCACTAAAATTGAAGATGTGTTGGTCAAGAGGGGAGAAATAAAATTGTTCAAAGACAATAAACTCTATACCAACACTAATAATAATCATTATTTATCTAATTATAACAATAATAAAGGATCCAACAATCACAATGATAAACCTAAACTATGGTTGAAGAACAATAATTAAAATCTTGTGAATGATGGAGTTGTGGAAGCACACAACTTAAAGGCTACCCCCTTTAATTTATCAAGTGGAGAAAATTTGACATATAATGTGAATGAAACAAACAAAGATCCTTTCAATAATACCAATTCCAACAATAACAACAACAATGCTAACAATAATCCCTTTAATAATGCTAATGTCAACAAACCTAAGCCTTTCTTTTCCACATATCAAAAGAGAAAATTCACCTTTTTAGGTGAACCATTGGAAAATGCGTTAAGGAGTTTGGTGGCCAACAAAATCATTGTCTTACCTGAACTAAGACCATATCAACCCCAAGTTAAGCCAAATTGGTGGAATGATTCTCACCATTGTGAATACCATCATAATAAGGGCCATAAAACTAATGAGTTCATGAAATTGAAACATCTTATGCAAGACCTAATTGTTGATGGAATGATAAAGGTGGAAGGGCCCCAAAACAATGAGGATCATACGGCTTTCAAAAATCCTTTCCTAAACCATGAAAAGGGTGAGTCATCAAACACCAATCAAAATAATAAAAGAGGTAATGAGAAGGTCAATTTTGCCCATACCTATGATAACATCATTAATACTTTAGATAGTGATGAAAATACCATAAATGTTATCGTGGTAAAAGAGAAGCCAAGGGAAGAAACATCTAATGTTGTCACTTGGGGGCAAGCATCAAAAATTACTCTACCTAGAAATGCCCCAATAATTGTTCTACCAAATCAAACTTCATCTTCATCATCAAAACAATATAATTTGGTAGACCAATTTCAAATAACCCCTTCTCAAATCTCTATTTTAGAATTTCTCAAGCTCTCACCAACTCACAAGGAGATTCTAGAAAAAGCCTTGGTAGAGACTAATGTGCCTCTAAATATAGATACAGAAAAATTTCAAAACATGGTAGGACATCTTATTGCACCTCATTGCCTATCTTTTTCAGAGAAAGATGACATGTCATTAAACCACCCACAAAATTTTCCTTTGCATATAGAGGTTCTAATTCATAATCAGAGTAAAAAGAGTCCTCATTGATGAAGGAGTCGGCTTAAATTTTTGTACCCTAAACTTGGTAAAGGCCTTAGGATTTTCTGAGGAGACTATTGACCCAAAGAAAAAGATAACTATAAAAGCCTACGATGATGAAGAGAGAGCTTCTAAGGGTGTCATAATACTTCCTATCAAAGTTGATCCAATGCAGAAAGAAACCATTTGCCAAGTCCTAGACCTAAAGTTGACTTACAATATTTTATTAGGGAGACCGTGGATCCATGAAATGTAGGTCATGCCTTCGACTTACCACCAATGTCTCAAATTCCCCTATCTAGGAAAATAAGTCATGGTAAGCGGGGATTCAAACCCCTTTGAATATTGTAATAAGATGAAGCCTATCAATGATTCCTTCGTTCCACATAATGTAGAAGGATAAATTTCTCAAAGAATAGAGCAAGGGAAAAGTTCAAAAGATCTTGCATCTTTGAAGGGAAAACAAAAATAAGAAAAAGAAATTGTTTTTGAGAATAACCAAAGTCCTACTAACCTAACTACATCGACAAAAGGAAAAGAGAAGATTAGTGAGGAGAGTGCTTCAGAGAAAAGAAAAAAAAGACCAAGCTAGATCCATTTAAATCTACACCAAAGATGCCCATTACCAAAAAATTCATCATATGATGAAAAAATTTGAAAAGCAATGTCAAATCAAACAACAAGGTATAGGTGAATACTCTTTATCCATGATGGACCTACCCTTACCTCCAAAATCATATGGAAGGCCATCCAATCTACCTCATAAATATAATGATCACTTTGTGAGAGAAAATACATCTTCATTCATGGAGGAAGAAGACAATGAAATCCTAAATTGGCTATATAAGGATGAGGACTCAAGTACCCATGAAAAGTGCATACAAAATGTAAGCATTCCCACACATCAATATCGGAAAGAATTTCAAATTATGTAGAAAATGGGATACAAAGGACAAGGACTATTGGGAACAAGAAACAAAGGACTCATTGAACCCATCGAAATGACATGGAGAGGTAGCAAAGAAAAGACTGGATTAGGATACCTAGAACAAGGGTACACTCAAAAGAACTATCCTAAGGTATATGATCAAATATTGCAATTAGGTTCTCAAAGTGATGAAGACTCAAAAAATTGGGAATGGGACTCAGCGTCAAGTGAGTCATGCCAAGATAAAGAAGTGGATGTCATCCACACCTATACCCCTAGCAAAGTAAAGGAACAAGCCTCATAATCAAATCAAAATCAAGCCTTAAGTTCTAGTCAAGTGGTCTTAGTTAATGTCCCAATTCAAAGGATTGAAATAAATCAATGGGTAGGAGAACCCTACGTACCATCATGGAGACCTACTATGGAAGAATCTAACACTAGGTTTAATCCACAAGATTTTTACCCAACATAAACCTTGGAGGATTCTAGTGAGGAGGATTTTGACCCTAGTTCTCTAGAACATCTTGAAGAAGCACATATTATAGATTTAAGCGATATAATGTTTGAACCTTCAAATGAATTCCTATCCCTAAACCCCCATGAACTAAACCAAAGCATTGATCCTTTGACCCTCATCTATCCAGAATTAATCAAATGGGATTCCATTGAACCTACCATACTCCCTACATTGTTGAATGATAACTTGGTGTCCCAATACCTAAGTGCGGTTGAACCTTCTTCTACCATGGAATATCAGGAAGGAGTGACAAAGGAAAGTATCCAAACTCTCAATTCAATTAAAATGAAAAAAATAAAAATAAAAAATAAAAAATGGAAAGAATCTAATGTTGAAAACCACATTGTGGCAACATTAGATCAAAAAGAGAAGGAAATAAAGAATGATTCCAAAGGTCAAAACCCAATAGAGGAACCTAAGGAAGGGATTTTGGATACTTTACCTAAGCACTATGAAGAAAGATCTCCTATCTTGATTGAACCAATAGAGAAAGTAAATATTGGATCAAAATTAGAACCAAGGATCATACACTTAGCAGCATCTCTATCTAGTGAAGAGAGAAAGGACTTCATCAAATTTTTCAAAGAAAAACAAATCAATTTTACATGGTCATACGATGATGTGCCAGTATTAGATCCAAATTTAATCATGCATCATTTGAACATAAAAGGAGTAAGACCAGTAAAGCAGAAACTAAGGAAGATGCATCCTCACATAGCTTTACTTGTAAAAGTGGAGTTGGAAAAATTGCTAAAAAATGGGTTTATAAGAGCCATTGATTATGCCCAATGGATTTCAAAAATTGTGCCAATTTCAAAAGTAGACAAATCTATCAAAGTTTGCACGAAGTTTAGGGATCTCAATCTTGCATGTCTTAAAGATGACTTTCTGTTACCAAGCATAGACATCATCATGGATCTGATAGTAGGACATTCAATGTTCTCACTTATGGATGGGTTTAGTGGTTATAATCAAATAAAGATAGCACATGAAGATCAAGACAAGACAACATTTACATGCACATGTGCGACATTCTATTGGAATGTTATGCCTTTTGGTCTAAAGAACGCTAGAGCGACCTATCAAAGAGCCATGACAACCATATTCCATGACATGATGCACAAGTTCATGGAAGATTATGTAGATGATATACTTGCCAAATCCCACTCAAGGGACAAACATCTACCTATCTTATAGAAAAAATTTGTAAGATTGGAACAATTTAAAGTAAGATTAAATCCAAAGAAGTGCGCATTTGGTGTTCAATCAGGAAAGCTACTAGGGTACATTGTTTCAGCAAAAGGAATAGAGGTAGACCCTGCCAAATTCAAAGCCATCATGGAAATGGAAGCACCTAGAAACATAAGTTAGATGAGATCTCTTCAAGGAAGGATCCAATCCATTCAAAGGTTCATATCTCAATTAGCAGAAAAGTGTCACAATTTCACTCAACTCCTTCATAAGGATACAGTTTTCAAATGGGATGAGAAATGTGAAGAAGCCTTCAATTTGTTGAAGAAATATCTAATGAACCCTCCAAATTTGATGCCACCTATAAGAGGGAAGCCCTTAATTCTATACATTTCAACGACCGAGCATTCATTAGGGGCACTCTGGGTGCAAGAAGATGAATCAGGAAAAGAAAAGGCCATACACTACATAAGTAGGACTTTGGTAAAATATGAGTTGAACTATACCTTCATTGAAAGAGCATGTTTGGCCATAGTTTTTGCTTCCCAAAAATTACGCCACTATATATTATCCCACAAGATTCAACTCATTGCAAAGATTGATCCCTTGAAATATCTTCTTGGAAAAACAACATTGAATGGGAGACTAGCCAAATGGGTCATGGTGCTAAGTGAATTCGACATAGAATATGTGGATCATAAATATATCAAGGGCCAATTCATAGTTAATCAATCAGCAGAATCACCATTACAAGATGACCATCCAATACAAGTGGAATTTCCAAATTCTGAAATTGTAAATGTTGAAGCAAAAACATGGCAATTATATTTTGATGGTTCCTATACACAACATGGATCAGGAGCAGGCATACTTTTGATTACTCCTCAAGGGTCTACAATTCCAAAATCATACAAATTTGTTATTCCCATGCACAAATAATATAGCTGAATATGAATTCTTGGTAGAAGAAGTTGAGCAACCCGCATTTGACCCTACCCATCCTCATACAATTTGTTTATTAACCGGACATGAATCACCTTGGTATGGAGACATTTATAGCTACTTAAAAGACCAAATCCTACCTATGGACCAAACCAAGAATCAAAAGAAAAGCTTTATCCAACAAGCCTCTCATTGTACCTTAATATCTGACACATTGTATCGTAAAAGTCTAAATGGAATACTTCTAAGATGTCTAGAGAAAGAGGAATCAAATGTAGCCTTACGAGAAATTCATGAGGGGATTTGTAGGTCACATTCGAATGGTTTAACCCTAGCTAAGAAACTCCTTAAGATAGGATATTTTTGGCCTACCATGGAGAAAGATGCTTGTCACTTTGTTAAAACTTGTCGAAAGTGTCAATATCATGGGAACTTGATCCATGTACCAGCACAAGAGCTTCATCCTATGATGACACCTTGGCCATTTTATCAATGGGGTTTAGACTTAATAGGAATGATTTATCCACCATCTTCAAATGGTCATAAATTTATCATCACTCCAACAGAGTACTTTACCAAATGGGTGGAAGTTGTACCCTTGTCAACTGCTACAGGAAAACAAATATCCTTGTTTATTCTAAATCACATAATATGTAGATATGGTTTCCCTCACGCCAGCATAATCGACAATGCCAAACACTTCAAAAACAAGGATTTGAAAGACCTATGCACAAATTTTCAAATGATACATCACTCATCTTCAATATATTACCCCCAATGTAATGGACAAGTAGAAGCAACAAATAAGAACATCTTGAAAATATTGAAGTGAACCATGGATAATTCAGGAAGAGATTGGCATACACAAATAAACCCAACTTTGTGGGCTTATATGACAAGTATCAGAACACCAATAGGAGCTACACCATTTTCCTTAGTCTTTGGAACAGAAGCAGTTTTACCTTTGGAGGTAGAACTTCCATCTTTAAGAGTATCTCTACATGGTTTGATAAGTGAGGAAGACTATAGGGTTGCTAGGTTGCATGAACTAGAACTGCTAGATGAGAAACAACAAAAAGCCTTTGATCACTTGAAAGTATATCAGAACAGAATGTCAAGGACCTATAACAAGCATATCAAGTCAAGAACATTCCAAATAAGCGACTTAGTTTTGCGAGAAAATCCCAAGAATCAAGAAAAAAGAGAAAAGAAAGGAAAATGGGAAGAAAACTAGTTATGACCTTTTGTGATCACTTCATCTTTTGGGACAGGCACCTATAAGTTAGCTGATTATGATGGAGAAGAATTACAAGATCCTATCAATAGAATTCATCTAAAAAGGTTCTACACATGAAGCAGATGAAATAGTATAAAGATAAAAGAGTATCAAAAAATTAGATGGAGAGAATCCTATTTATTGTATATAGTCAAAAAAGATCTTGAAAATACCAAAAATATTGAAAAAACAAAACAAAACAAATCAGAAATGTAGAAAAGATTAAAAAATAGTGGAAAAGTGAGCATGAAGAAAGCTAAAAACATTCAGAAAGGATCCTCAAAAAGATGTTGTCTTGGTGAGAACCTATCAAATAGGTGCCTTGATGATATGGAAAGAAAAAAAAGGAAAAAAGAGAAAATACAAAAAAAAAAAAAAAAAAAAGTGCCTTGGTGAAAACCTAGCAAATAGGCACCTTGGTAGCAAAAAAAGGAAAAAAGATTTAAAAATAGAAAAAGAAAGAAAGAACCATTCAATTGGTGAAAAACTAGTAAACAGGTGCCATTGAAAGTCCAAGTCAGTTGCATACCTAGCATTCATCCTTGTAAATATTGTATTCGACAGCATTTGTATATATTGCATAATAAAACCCCACAGTTACATTTGCAAGTACCTAAAGATTTTGGTCACCTAATTTGCAAATTGTCCTAAGTCCCATAAGCGTAATCATATCAAACTAGGGGCAATATACTCTAAAGGAGGATGGATTCATCAAAATCAAACTTAAATCAATCATCAAATCAATTTATCAAAACGCAATTGAAACGCTCAATCAAATCCTAACTCTAATCCAATTTGAACCAAACGCAAAATTTTGATCCAAAATCTCACAAGACCCTATCTTTATTAGAATTAAAAGTATGAAATGGATGGAACTATACTTGAAATATGGATTTGAAAAACATTGCAAAATTTTCTAAAAAGTGTTGACTTGATTGATAAAATCATGTCTTTCTAGCGAATTGATGAAAGTTTTTAAACTAGACAAGCTATGATGAAAGCATGATATTTTACTAATTTTTGAATGATTGTCTTAAGATCAAAGTTTTAAAGCATGTATTATTTTTCTAAGGACGTGATCATCAAAGAATCATTGAGAACTTGTACATATGATGAAACTAAGATTTTTGTTTGTTTACACGAAAGGATACCTTGGATATTTTGATGTTCAATATCATAATACCAAAATCCACTTACAACATAGAATCTAACAAAATCGGTATTCGCACTCTCATGATTGACTTCAATCAATAAAATTCATACCACAGGATGGGAAAGAAATGTAAGAGGTGAAAGAAGTATTCATATCATAATGGTTGAACTAGTGATGATTGTACCAAATTCAGAATTCCAAAAACTACTCAATGATGAATATAAGCTCCAAATTTTTGAAAAAGGTGATAGTTAGTTGCATACATCTTAGATTAAATGCATTTAACATATTTGCCTTTCTTAGCATAAAAACTAAATTGCAAGAGAAAAATAGAAAGGGGGTGTAGTTAAACCAAAAATCAAAAGGAACATCAAAAACTATATGTGATCGAGTGTGTTGGAAATACAAAATCAAAAATAAGGGTGCATTACATTAGTTCATGAGCATTTGTTAGATCCATGTTATCTTGCATTCATTTAGGACTTTCCACCATAAAGTACAATTAGATTCTTTGCATTATTTTGCATTCATGTTAATCTAAGTTCATTACATATAACTTGCATCAATTTTACTAAGGTTAATTGCATTAGTTTGCATCATTTAATTTAAAGTTCATTAGATAACATTGTATTAGGTTGCATTCATTAATCCATATCATTTAGTGTGCATTCCTTAAAAATCATTCATATTAAATCCATTAAGTGCATTTATCATTGCATTCATTAATTAATGATCATTGCATCCATTATATCATCTCATTCAAATAGACAAAAATTCATCATTAGGTGCATATCATTTAGTTCATTCATAAACATTACATATTGCATCATTCATCTAAAATCCATACATTCAAAACTCATACTACATTCATAAATACCATTGCATCTACATTCATCAATATCATTCATCTATATAACATATAACATTTAGGGTCATCAATCATTAGATATCCATATACATTCATTACATCAGATAGGTCCATCACATTTTACATTACATTTTCATATCATAAATCCATTACATTCATATTCATTACATATATCCATATTATCAAAAATAAATATATCCATAAGTATCATTACATCGCATTATTCATTAAATCATTACATCATCATCTAACGCATTTATATATCATTTGCATCCATAAAGCATCAAATAACATAAATCATATCATAAATTCATATTGCATCCATTCACCTATTTTATGTCATACATAAGACAACCATTTAAGCATAAATAGAACATGTGCATCCATATCATAAATTGCATTCTAAGAAGCATAAAACAAAGCATATAGGAGATAAAATCATATAGATTTGCATATCATAGTAAAACACCTAAAAAATGATATCCAACGCATAATGACATCACATAAAGTGATGAAGGGTGCTCCCCTTAATACCACAAACACTTAACAGAAATAGAGAAACAACAACAATAATATGCAAGAACAGAAAATTGGCTTCTTATTATCTCCACAAATGTGGAATTACAAACTTTCAGAATTACAATGTGCAAAGCCACATGGGCATTCCCTTACAATATTCTGTAGGACAAAGCCTCGAATCAATACCCAGATCTACTACCCAGAACTGCCCTAGACAACACTACGGGCCTTCTTTATATAGGCAATTTCCACCGCCCAAGAAGGTTCTAGAAATTTACCCCTTAGGGCCGACCAAACTTAGAATTATTTTATTTTACAATTTATTACATCAAAGTCGGCTCAAAATGAGTTTTGAAACCCAAACATAAATTTTGAAGAAAAATTATTTTCTGCCATTTCAGGTGACCCAACTTTCGAAGACCATAAGTCATCACCCGTTGACCCGATTGGCTATTATAACCCCATTCTGGAAACACCACGAAGCACTCTACAGGCTTGATCAATGCAAAGCGCTTGTCACCCAAATTTTTGACCACATCCGGGGCCTCTAAAGCCTTCAAAACTGAGTTTGAAGTTTCTGTACCCTACTGCCAATGCCGCAAATCTTCAATATCTTCAAAACTAGACCTGATCTAGCCATGAAACTTTGCTGGTAGGCTGATATGACTGAGATGAACCTCCATATGTGAAATTAGAACATTCTGAGATCGTAAGACCAACTTACTAAAAATAGCAAGTTTCCATAAATAGCAACTCTGCACAAGATAGCCCTTATTGAATACAAAAACATAAATATTTTTGGGTGATGCAAGATTGCTCTTACACCTAGGATGCTCCTGCATCATAAAGTAAATCTATTAACTAAGCATCAAAGTCTATAATATCATCATGAAACATCATGAAATCAAAGTATCAACGCATAACATAAAGTACATCAACTGATCAAAAGAATAGAATAGAGTCTAATGTCTCGATATAAAAAATGAGATCATCATGTACATCAATGTATAAAATAATATGTGTCAGATCAGAATCAATCAACTGGCTGAGCCACCAACACCATCAGCACCATCATGACTAGGATCAGTATCAAGAGGTATACTTGAACTAGCCTGTAGCCCATGATGACTCATAGCGGCCATAAAAGCCTACATCATACTACTAAGCTAGCTAACCTATTGTCTAATCTGAGACACATCTTACTATAAGGCTCGAACATCTGATGCAGCCATTGGAGCCTCTGAACTGGGAACCTGTGAAGGAGGATTATGCGATGGAGGCATGGAAGAAGATGGAACAAAAGATGAAGAAGATGGATGAGATGAAGAAGATGGCATAGAAGCAGAAGTAGGAGCCTGTACTGGAGGAACCTATGGAATAACCTATGGTATGGCCTGCGGAGGAGCCTGTGTTGGCATAACCTTGCCTGATCTAACAGAATTTGTGTGGCCTGAGCATCAATATCAGCAACTACATGTGCATCCACCTATCTTTGACATCAAACCCTATGACGGCCCTATTTGGCTATAGGATCCACAGCAACCCGATGCAAAACTCTATCCACACCACCACCCCTAGGAGGAATAGGTGCAACAATGATCATTGGTATAATAACTCTACCTCCTACAACCACTCACCTACCCCATCATCCCTTACAAACTCATCTATGATGACCCCCACCTCCATCCCCATCCCCATCCCCACCATCATCCTCTGACTCCTCCTCGATCCTAGGCACCTGCTCTAATGGATCTGTGAACCTCAGAAAAGGGTTTTGAGTGAACCAACCTGTGTACTCATCAGTCATGCCAACATCTATAATGTGGTATCTCATGTCCTACGACAAGTGACCCAAGTCTCATACCTCCTGATGAGTTTTCCTATAGTCAATCAAAGGACCCCATAGTGATCACTCCACCTGAACCTGGGCATACATGACTAAACCTTGAGGCATGCCATGTGTCTACCTATATTGTCGTAACACTCGTAAGAAGCAGAATCTCTCAATGATATGAGGAGTGTGCCCTATCATCCATCGAGGGAAACACATAAAAGGAAGCTCTTAAGCATCCTTGGGCCACACCTCACATCCAATGTATGGTCACCATATGACCTGATCAACATCATCTATCATATGGCGCCAGTAATCTAACTTGCCCAAATGGGCCTGCACTACCATGCCCTCATACATCCAGGCAAAAGGCCATCCAAGATCATGGTGACACATGGCGATAGCCCTAGTAACTAGAATATGCTCCCATGTCCATAACTGTAGAAAAATGACTCTGGTAGATAGAGTTACAGAATGCTGATAAATAATGGAATGCAGCTCATGGTACAGTTGTGCTAAAACATAAGAACCCCAATCAAACCATCTGGGCTGAGCCATTAGGTCCTCAAAAAATTTGTCCCCAACCGACCGAAAATCCATGCCCTTGGCAATCAAGGAGAAGGAAGCCACCAATCAGAGCACCCAAAACTACTAGAAGAACTGGGAAAGATGGGAACTACACCCACTAAATGTGATCATCACCAATCGTCGGGTCTTGGAACACCCACAAACAAGACATACCATCATAAACCTAATCATAGAAGACTAACTCTCCACGTGTAGAGATGTGTAGGATGCGGTACACATCCTAAGGAGTGATGGTTATCTCTCCCATGGGAAAGTGAAAGGTATTATGGTCAGAGTGCCACCTCTCTGCCATAGATGTAATCAATCCTCGATTCACTCGGAATCAAGGTAGGATGAGCAAGAAGGACAGACCAAATCTACCTATGTTTTGATGATCTAGAGTGCTCAAATCATCTATCATGCTGAAAGGTAGAGGATATAAACCTTGAACGGTGAGTGACTTAAGCTCAGCCTGCAAAAAGAAAGTTTCAATCACATCAGTTTCAAAAATAATATCTTTTGAATCATCCTAAGTCAATCAAACATTTTTAAAAAATATCAAACCACAATCAATTTTCCTAATTCTATTTAGAGAGGACGGAAAATTTATCATCATCCATCATCTAAATCGAGATTGACAATCAAAAATTCAAACTAAATTGACTAAAACTAACATCCTACGACTTGCTACTAAATCAGGTTTGTTACCTAAGCCAATCAACTGATTGATGAGACTGAACGGTTTGGAAAACTGACAAAGTCATTTGCATTTTTTTTCTAACAGGGTGAAAGTTCTATTTTAAGGATTAAAAGCGCTAAAAGGTAAAAGTGCAACTAGAAATATTGAAAGCGCAGCTAAAAATTGTGAAAGCATTGTTCTAAGTTGTAAGTGCCAAAACAACTTATATGCGCTAAAAGAAATAACTATGCACGTTATGGAAAACATCAAAAGTGCAACTAAATTTGAAAGCACTAGAGAAAATATTGCATGCATAAAAAGCCCTAGTTCCAATGTGTAAACGCGCTATTTAAACATCCGAAAGTGCTATTTAAAACTACGGAAGCACTGAAATAAAGGTAAATGCGCTTATAAAAGGATTAAAAGCACTATTTTATTTGGAAAAAAAAAAAAGGTTTTTACCAAGAAAAAATCATTTATTTTCAAAATAAATGCAATAAATTCACAAAGTGAGTTCATAGGGTACATACCGGAGGTCCATAGGTCGGTGGCCGATGATATCGATGCCCACACTCAAATCTGTGTTCTCAAATCGAGATAACCATCGCAATCAGCTTAGAGAAGTTAGAGAGAAAAGTCAAATAGCAAAGTGAAAATGAATAATAAATTTGACTTTTCACCCCTTTATATAGGCCACATTGACCTAAAAAGGGCATCTTTGACCAAAAAATGACCAAGGACCCAATTTTTCACCAAATCGGCCAAATCATGAGTATTTGTCATCAAACGAATGCAAAAATCATTATCGAAAATGAAATTGAAATTCATTATAAATTGACCTATTTAACGCAAAATGACCTTTAAACCGTCAACTTTTTCAAACAACAATCAAATTTCATTTCATTTCCGAGGGGGCATACACTCGGATAATCAAGAACGACATTAGTATTATCAAATCAGGGGCACAACCATCAAATCAAAGCGTAATCTTTTATCAAAAAAAAATTCGTTTATCAATCAAAAGGGGCATCAAACATCAAATTAGATCGAACCAGGTACCATATCGGCAAACTATCATCAAATCGAACATCAAGACATCAAATTCAAATTGAACTTCATCAGAATCTACATCTTATACTAAACATCGAAATCGACCATCAATGAATCAAGACTTTACATCAACGAATTAGGACATTCTTTGAATCGACACACTTTGCATGTCAACTCAAAGAAGGGCATTTGTAATCATCGAAAATTGGACAAGATTATTTAAGTGAGAAATCAAGGCAAAAATCAATACAATTAAATCAAATCAAGTCAAAATCAAAGATAAATTACAATTGAACCTTAATCCAAAATTAATTGAAAATCAAAAGCCATTCAATCAATTCAAAACTAATAAATCATGATTAATCAATAAATTGTACAATTAATCTAATTAATTGTATAGTTCAAATTAAATCAAATCAACTCATTTAAGGGGTACACATGGCTGAACAAATTAAATAAATTTGTTTAATTAATTCCTATTTTCTCTCAACCATCAAATGAGAGGAAAATGAATCAACTAATAGGAATTGAGGACCAAGCTCACATGGATCAAGCCTAAATCAAATCTCAATCACTCACTTGGATAATGCATCTTGTCCACTCATTTTGTCTTCTTGTCCCAAGCTTTGAGGATAAAATATTTAAATGGTCTCCAAAGGTGGAACCATGGACTAACTCAAACTTAATCATGATCAATTCAAACTACACCCCCTACCCTTACCAAAATTTATAAAAGAAAGGCATAATTCACTCAATAATCATCCACAAATCTGAGAATAGCATCAAACCTCTTACAATTTAGAGCTAGAAAGGCAAATTTAGAGCTAATTAGTTGTATTTTCATTTGGAATTGAACTCTTAGCATTGTTTATCATTCATTCTCATTTTAGGACTGTCACTAATGGAAACTTGCTGAGAGTTTTGTATTAGCATCCCTAAATAGAGATCCATAGAGTGCTTAATTGTCAATTCTTTGCTTAATTAGATTGTTATTTGTGGTAATTTAGTTGTTATTTTGAATTATTGATGATACTAACCCTATGAAGGTACTTTTTCTAGTACAGAGTTGGTATCCCTATAATTACATGTTGTAAGCTATCCAAGGATGATGAATCTAAGTTTGTTGATGCCACTTTATATAGGTCCATGGTTGAGAAGCTACACTATAGTATACATAGCAGATTGGCTATTGCATAGGTAGTTGACATAGTTACAAGATTTTAATCAAATCCGAAGGATTCACACATGGTTGTAGTAAAAAGAATCTTTAGATATCTGAAAGGCATTGTGGATTATGGCTTATGGTATGCTCATGGAGGTGATTTTTTGGTAAGTGTTTTTACTGATGTTGATAGGGAAGGTAATGTAGATGATCGAAAGAGCACAAGTGGTGGTGCATTCTTTCTAGGTTGTAGGGTTGTGTCTTGGACAAGAAAGAAACAAAATTACATATCTCAATCTATAGTTGAAGCAAAATATGTGGCTACATCTATCAATTGCACATAGGTATCTTAAATGAAGCAAATCCTAGAAGGGATTAAGGAGAAGGTAACATAACCGGTGATAATTTATTGTGATAATACTAGTTCTAAAAATATTTCCAAGAGCCTGGTATGCACTCGAAGACCAAGTACATTTCTATTAAGTATCATTTCTTGAGAGAATGAGTGTAGGAGAAAGTGGTGAGGTTGGAGTATATTCCACCTAAGGAGAAAATTGCATATATCTTTACCAAACCACTTCCTAAGGACACTTTTGAGTATCTTAGAGGTAAGTTGTGGGTTGTGGACCTACCTAAGAAGACTTAAGATGCAAATGTTGCATCAATCCAGTGGGTATTATTTTTTTATTTTTTAGTGGGTTGATGTAAAGCAGGACTACTCCTTAGGGGGATCAGTGAGATAGATGAATTCTTGAGAAGTATGGTGCCTTTGGCATTGTGTTCAAAGGGGGAGAAGAACTATGAGGATAATTACCAAGTAAGGGGGAGAATAGAAGAGTAGAAAAAGGAGAGTTAAACTATGAAGAGCATATGAATAGGGAGAGATAAGTTGATGAGAAGTTTGGTTTTTTGCCAATTGGCATGTTGCCATCTAATAAAGATGAAGAAAAAGTGTTGTGGTTCAAGAACATGTTTGGTATTTCTTGGTGTGTTGTCATCAATGCCAAAGGGTGAGATTGTTGGTTGACTTTGTTCTTGATGTACCGATTTATGATGGAGAAGATGAATTGAAAGTTATATTGTGAATTATGGTGTGCGGTTTGGCACATATGTTTTAGAAGTGTGTAAAATGTCATACCTATGATCGCACATGTGTATGATGATTTTTATGCAAGTTACAATCAGTGTGATGAAGATAGGAAATCAGTTTAGCAATGAAAAAGCAAAGAAGAAAGATTTGATTTGTCTGTCCCACAGGAATGGAATCAGGTGTTGTGGTCTAAGTTATATGATTTTAATGACATTATTAGATTTTTTTTGCAATTGTATCAAGATGTGTTATCAGTAGACAAAGTTATAGGATTCAGAAGTTCGTGACAGTAAAGAAGGAAAAGAATAGTGAAGAAAAATAGGTTAGATCATTAACCAGTGATGGAAGATCAGTTTGCGAAGATGGTTAAGTATTCCAAATCATGTGATGACATGTCTAAGATGATGTGGAATGTTAGGTATGATTCTTATTAGTCAAGTTTATTGATACTTCATGAAGAGGTGCATGAACCTAGGAAAGTGTAATATGTTTGACTTTTCCTTGTCAAAGCGATGGTGAGATAGATCTGGAGGTTGATATGAAGTTGAAATTATAATTATTATTTGGTAACATATTTTAGGGTTGAAGGTTTGAGTGAAAATTAATTGTAATGATGTAATTCAAATGTAATTTGGGTCTTAGCCAACTTAGTTAGTGAAATACATATATTATATCTTTTTGATGTATTAGGAGAAGTATGTAAGAGGAAAATCAGAAATACAGGAGTATGATTGTAGTGTTTGGATGTTTTGCATGTGAAGCAAAGATTGAACTTGAAATAGATCTGTACTAGTAGAGGAGAAGTACTATTTTCTCATATCATTATTTTTATTATTCCCTAACAGTTGCAGCAAGTTAAATCCCTTAACCGGGTAGATCCTAATAGATCTTTTTGTAAAGTCCTTTAACGGGGTGGCACTTTAGCTAGTGTCTAAAGTCCTCTAACAAGGCTACTCCTAATAGGGTTGTGAGGCCTCACCCCGACCCATCATAGCATTATTGATTCATTCACACTTTGATACTTTATGTTTTGATACATTGATACACTTTTTGGATTATCCTGATAGAGACTCGAGATATTATGTTTGATGATGATTATATTGTATGGGTTACATTTTGATGTGGACTAGAACCTAGAACATGTGGTTGATTTTGATTATACATGTTTAGATAGGTGAATTGATCAAAAGATTGGATCATAATTAGACTTGATTTTTTCATGGATGTTATGTCATGATGATTATGGAATTACTATGTTTAAACATTTCTGAATGAAAATTGTAATTAGGAATTAAATCCTGCATATTGATTAATGTTGCTAAGTATGAATTGAATATGTATATTGCATGTGATTTTATTATCTTCGACTATTGATGCTCGAGTTTAGTGTGTAGGAAAGAGAACCATGAAATCAGTCGGAGAATCAGTAACCAACCATATGTGCAAATTGTAAAGCTAAGGTTGAATCTAATGAAGAGATTCGAACCTCGTTGTTAAGTGATTTAATTCGTGACCATAAATTGTATGTATGTATTAGGTGTTCTCACTGTGTAATTAGTGACATGTCAATGTTGTATTATGTCATTTTATAGTGTCACTTGACACTTGTTATGTGTTTATGTAATGACATGTCTACTAAGGTTGGCAATGTAAACCTAAGCCTAACTGACTTATTAGGAACCTAATTAACCCCCTTGTTGGAGATGCTTGCAAAGTTCCACAAATGTGATTATATAAATTTAATTCTTTTCTAGCCACTTCTAGAGGCCAAAAAGAGGTCCTAAGGGTTAATTTTAGCAAAATCCAAGTACCTTAGTGATAGGGGTATGGGTTAGGAATGTTTTTAACACATCTAGAACCCCCTAGTGGCCTTGGTGACCCTTTTTATGACCCATTTTCTACATGCTATGAAAATGGATTGAGTCTTGACCTTTACCCAAACCCACACTCCTTTCCAATCTTGCATTTATGATAGGGGAAAAGGAAAAGCCAAAGGACTTAAGGGTCAATTCTGAATTGAATGTCGGTGGGTGGATAGGAGTTGGAGGTCTTTTTAGAGGCCCTTGGTAGATTTAGTGGGTGTTAACCCACTCTCTACTTTTAGAGACATTAGGATTTTGGATTGGAGGAAGCAAAAAGGGATTGGGCTCTTCTCAACTTCATTTTACCATAACACATTGTGAAGGTTGGTCTCCATTGCCATGAAAGTTCTTTTTTTTGTTGTTGTAAGTAGATTAGTATGCATTTCATTCTTTTGCATATGAGATATGTATTTTTGTTGTTGTCATGGAAGGGAATGGGATTTTGGGTTTGATTTCATGCTTATTGTGTTTATCATTGCTTGAATGAGGGAGTTTTGTGAAGGGTGTAATGGCATTACTCACCCTTGGATAGGGAAGAACAAGGTGTATGGGCCCTTGCATGCCATTGTTATTAATCCTAATTTTGGGGGAGATAAGGAGAAGATTGGATGGAAAATTGTATGTGGTTTTAGCCTTGAAGAGGCATGTTTATTGTATATATTATTTTGGCATTCTCCTACATGGAAATCCACCTTCACCCCTTGTTATGGGTTCATGGTGAATCCATTTGTGCAAGCCTTAGGAGGGTGTTCTTTGTTGTTGTGTACATGTTATGTGAATGTGTGAATGTCACCCATTGGTTACCGGTTCTCCTAGCTCGAGGGTGGTCTCCTTGAGACCTAGGTTGAGAGGTGAGCTTCCCATGGTTCTCCTCATGTATTTGCAGGTTTGAAGTCAAGATGCTTGTGGAAAAAGCTTGGGATAATTCTCTATTTTGGAGTGGTTGTGTGAGAGAAACTTTAATGTTGTATTGTTGATCTTTTGTAATGAGATTTATCTCTTGTTGAATGTTGTAATGTTCATATTGAAATCTACATCAAGTAATATGTGAAATGCTCTTATTCATTATGTAATAGCTTCATTAAAGGAAGGAATATTGTATGTTATCCATTTGATTGTATAGTTCTTCTATCTTGAAGATGTGTATTTGTATTTTGAGAGATTACCATAATGTAAATGAAGAATCTTTATTTTCATGCCTCTTGTATCATATTCTTTTGGGATAATGAAGTTAATCTTCCATTGTAAAAAGATATCCAATGTTTTTAAGAAAGAAAAAAAAAAATTGTTGTGTGAATGTTGGTTATTTTTTTGGGCATGACAAGGGTAAAGCTCCTAATAGGGCTAAAGGGTAAATCCATTAACCAGGTGGCTCTTTGCAGGGTTTGTTCTTAACTAGACATCCTTGTAAGCTTTTAATAGGGCTAAGCTCTTAACTGAGTGTGCTCTAGAAGAGTGCATTTTTCTTAGTGGGTGTTATCCCCATCATGGTTTCTCCCAAGTTGGGTTTCTATGATAAAAACACTGGTGTTATGTGTTAATGTTTTTTTAAAGTGCTTGTTTTGACACAATAATTTTATGTCAAGAAAATTATTTTAAAAAATAATGAAAAAATAAAATAAAGAAATTAGGGTGGGAACAAGACACCACCCCCATTCCCCACCAACCTCGACAACAACATTGTCGAGCGGTCGATAACTGTCAAATGGCAAGGTATTGTCATACAACAGTGGGAGCCCTGCCAACAGCTTCCTTTATAGGGGTCACACGGGTAGTGAAAATGGGGGTGGGCCCCAATTTCCCCCAATAAAGTTATTTTAAAATATATATATATATATATATATATATATATATATATATATATATATATATATATATATATATATATATATATATATATATATATATATATATATTTTTTAATTTTAATTTATAAGTAATTAATATTTATTAAAAATAAATATTAATATATAATAATTAAATTTATTAATATTAATATTTATTAATTAATAATATTAATTACTTATGTTATGTAATTATATCATTCTTTTTTTAGTAATTATATTTGATAAATTAATTTATATAAGGAATTTTTTAAATTAATTTATAGAGATTAATCTTATTGATTGTTATTTAATTATATTATTCTTTAGTAATTATACTTAATAGATTAATTTGTATAAGACGTATTATAAATTAATCTATGAAGGTCAATTTTGTAAATAGTTGATTACTCTTGATAAAATCTTTGATGTGAGTGTTCTTAATAGCATAGTGTTTTCTGATTCGGATATGCTTTATTTGTCCTTGATGGTTAAGGCTAGTTTGGGTAGAAGTATGCCCTAGTTTGCATTTTGCTCTTTGAAACTCAAATTATTTTATGGTTGTTACTCTTTGGGGGTTAGTTTGTGGAAATTTCATAACCTTTTTCATTACATGTTTGGTTCTTATGTGCATCTCTGAGTTAAGTATGTATTCTCAAGTCTCGATCATTACTCGTGTTTACCTTAAGGAGGTGATGACCATTATGTTGTTGAGAATTTTATTTACTTGGTCACCTTGTTTCTTCTATTGTGGTTGATCTATATCTAAAGTGTTGGTCTTTGATTATGTTATTACTACAAGTTCGAGAGTAAAGTCATTGATGACTTGTTCTTGAGTTTGATATGATAACCATGTGATTTGGTAATTGATTTATTACGATGTCAAGTATGGAATGGTTAATTTGGATCCTTGTATAGGATGAGATTTTATTTTTTATGCTCCAACACTTGTCTTTGATGACTTTCAAGGTTTACAAGAAGTCTTTTATGGTTTTGGTTTTTTTTTCTCTTTAGTTCTCTTTCTAGGAGCATTAGGGTAGGTTATCTGGCCCGAGCATAGAGGGTAAGTGGCTTACTTTGGAGGTGTCAAAGCCCTAAAGTGGTTGCATGGGTATCTTTTATAAGTTGACTTAATAAGTTATAACTTAATAAATTTATTGAGAGAAAATATTAATAAGATAATTGGGCCTCACATGTGTCTTGAGTGCTAGTACAGGCTAAGATGAGAGTGGGAGAAGATGTTTTCCCATCTAGAGAGATGTTGAGGTCTGGCATAGTTAGTTTTCCTTGTCTGTATAAAAGGAATTGATACCGCATAGATTCACCTAGGGGGACATGGTCTAGAGAGACTACCAAGGTAATCCTAGAGTTGACTTATGTGATGACACTTTTCTATATGTATCCTAGGTTTGTACGTTGCATTTGGTACACCTAATTTGTGTCTTGATCATTTATTCTTGATAATCATATAACCATTACTACCATTTTATCTAGTGTACCTTAGCATTAGTGTTTCTTGTTTTTGGATGTTTCCTTGAGTGAGTCCTGGTGTTATATCCTAAGCACGATGGGAGTGGACTTCTTGGTTCCAAGTGGTCAAGTGGTAGTGATTCTATTACCATTGAGATATGAAGTTTGTGACTTTGTGCTTGGATGATCCTTGATGTTGTGTTTATCTTCATGTTCATTGCTTGGAGACTTTCTTATTATCATCATGAGATGTATGTCTTGTATTCCATTTTATGTATTGGTTAGTGAAATTGATTCTAGAGAAGTATATGTATTTGTATTGTATTATTGTTATCCCTATAACATGTGCAATGGAAGATGCATTATCTTGAAGACAATGATGTATCAGTTTGTATCTTTTTGTATGTACTTTTGATATATTGATGTAATGGATGTATCTTATTATTCAATTGAAATGAATGTGTTAGCGTACTTTATGATTTGTGTTCTTTTCGTTATGATTAAGTAAACAATTAGGAATAATTCAATATTGGTTTTAAAATGAGTGTAAGGTTCATCATGTGGTTATGTTATAGATTGTTCTTACTATATTAGTTAACTTATATGTGATTCTACATCATGGAACCCTTGAGACTAGTAAATTGTAAAGGAGTTACATTTATGATTATGTATTTTCTTATATTAGATTGCTTCCACATTGTTATTCATTATTGATTGTAAACTCTTAAAAAAAATTATTTGATAAACTTAGTAACATGTTTTAGGTTATTTTCTCTTGGGTTCCCTAGCGAGGCATTACACATACAAATAATTACTTGGAAGTATAGTTATACAAATAATTATGTCATAATATGATGAAATCATGAAAAAAATTTACAATGCATGATGTGTAATGGAAAAACCTACATGAAATCACATGACTAATGTAGATTTGACAAAATAGGTGGACAAAAATAGTTTAAATTGTCTCATTTACTAGAAAAATGAAATGATAAATCATGGGTTCAATATTTCACATTAGTAAGTGACAAAAATCATTGAAAATAAATTCTCAACACCATGGACAAAAATGATGAAAAAAACTAAGAAATTGTAGGTATGAAGGAGCAAAAGTTTCACATACATACATACATTCCTGTATGTATGTATGTATGTATGTATATATGTGTGTGTGTGTGTGTGTGTGTACAATATGAAAAGGGAATCAATGCAAAGGGTAGATTACTCCTTTTCAAACTTGCATATTTGGAAGGAAGATGTCCAAAAACACTCAAGTAGGTCCCAAACACTAAATGAGACAATGATCCTTCACTAAATATGTAAATTGTAAATAAATGGGAAGAGGTAAAATGAATATGATAATGCAATGTAGAAGGCTAAATAGGAGAAATTAGACAAATCAAGAAACTACAGACTGATAAACAATTGTCAAAAACTAGAAATGACTTGAAATGAAATTTAAACAACACAACTAACATGTGTTATAAATTTAAACTGAAAATGCAACAAACAAAACATTTGAAATGTTATGTTCCCAGGAACACAATGATTTTCAATATGTTCCAAGTGTTTTTGGCTAAAAATTTCAAGGTTGCTACGTCAGATCTTGATCTATTCTCACACATTTTGATAGTTGCGCTACCTATTCCTACACATAGAAAATAGGGAAAATGTTGGATAAAGGGTTTTGCCTCAATCAAACCCCTTTTTACAAATCAACATTGAAAATGAACTGAAATTGCATAAAAGGAAGGTATATAAATGTAAAGGTAAATGTTTGATCTACCTGTAAACACCTAAATTTGATTATATAATTAAGTAATCTTATTTATTTATCTTTTAAGATATTGTTAATTAAATATTTAATATTTACTTAATTCATATCATCCCCCTAGCTAATTAATTTAATTAATTAACTATAGTCCAATTAATTATCTAAATGACAACTCATAGTCTAGTAATTAATTAAATCTCTATTTCTCTATTAATTTGAATAAATGTGTAACTTTATTTAAATTAATTCTTAAAATAATATTTTTGATTAAATAACCATCATTTAATCAATTAGATCACATGGCTCTTAACTTTAACCCCTAACCTAACCTATTTCAGCCACCTAATTCCTAGTTCCAACTCAACCCAACCCATTCACCTATACTAAACCCACTTAATTAATTAATTAATTTTGACTAATTAAGTGACCCACTTGCATCCTCTTAATTATCCCAATTATGGCTTAATCAAATCCTAATCCACAAATAATCCTACCCTAAATATTTACACAACCTTAATCATGAGGATTAAGGATTCTAAGCCAATCCAAGTCAACTCTCATGTCTTATCAATCTCAATCTTCAATCACATGTGTAAGAACTCACATGGATCTCTTACACACTTGTCCCCTCCAAAGGAATATTTAATTATTTTTGCACATCTTCCTACACCTTTCACATTCTCCAAAATTCTTCCCACTTCCCAAAATGGTCACATTCTTCAAAGATTGAGTTTTGGAATTTGTGACAAGATATGTCTTTTATGTAATATCTTCTCATTAATTAATTATAATCCACCCCTAATCTTACTCTAATCATTTGCACAACCTTAATCATGAGGATTAAAAAATCTAACTCAAACCCCAAGTCAACTCTTGTCATGACATCCCACTCCCCAACTAAATGCATTTATGTCAACTTTAAATGTTCTTACACATCCCTTACACTTCTTACACATTTGTTCCCTCCAAGGAATATTTTAATTCCTTGTTCCCATTCTCCAAAATCCCTCCCACTTTCCAAAATAGTCAATTCCTCAATGTTTTTCTTTTGAGAATTTGAGACAAGATGTGTCTTTATGATATATCTTCCCATTCTCTCATGTCATCTTAATCTCTCTCCTTGTGACACTTGTCACAAGGCTATGAGTTTGAAGAAGCACAATCCATGTGCTCTCCTTCAAATGCATATCTTCCATTCCTCCACTTTCAATCTTGACCCTCCATTTACTCTATTTTGACCTATAAATTGAACCATCTACCCTTCACAAATTATCCACCATCTATGTAAAGTTATAATGCTAATTTGAGAGCTTAAAACTATCAAATTACCATTGTTATGCCAAAATCACCCCACAATGTCATAGTCAAAATCCTCATCCATCCCCATTATTAATCAAACTCCATCCTTTGAAGCTTTTAGCATGAATCCTTGATCACACATATCCCCTATTGGACAAATCTTCTACACATTTGGAGGCTTCTTGGAGGACAAGGTTTGCATCCTTCTTGGTTTATTTTCTTGTATTTTTGTAGGTCTTTTCATAAGTGTTAATCTATTTGTTTTGTTGAATGTTTAGATTGCTTCATGTTCCTTAACACTACATTTTAGGTGATAAACTACCCTTGTAAATGAATATACCTTCATAAACGAATATAGTGATCACTCATATTCATGAAGATACTTGAAATTTTCTTGAATTGGATTTGTTGACCTTGGAATGTAGAAAGAAGTCAAGGATGCCCTCACAAATGGATGGATATATGAATGCCACTTGTTTTTAGGATATTTAAATGTACCAGTTATTATATCAATAAAGTATTATGTTAGCCTCGAATGTTAGTGACCAAGAGGTTAGACAATTATGTCACGAAGTTTCGGTCATGGCCCTTTAGGTAGTTTATATACACTCTCAGAAGATGGACATGAGAGATATTATTGTATTATCATTATGATATAAATGTACTTGCCAATCTCGAATGATTAAGGAAAGTATTTATTATTCTTTGATATATTCTATGTTTATTATATTTCATGTACTATGTTTGTGCAATACTAAGTTTACCCCAATGAGCAAACATCTGGCGTCATTGCCAAATGAATCTAGCAAGTGACGGAATGAGTGGATGGATGGGAATACCATTGGAGAAGAATATCAATGTGAGGATGAATGAGGATGAAATCATTGCATAGACTTTATGCCTAATCAATTGAATAAAAATAGAAATTTAAAGAAGGCACTCAAGGAGGAACAAGCCGCCAAACAAGCCATACTTGCACAACAGCAAGCCGAGTGAAGGGAGAGATTTAGAAGATGCGTTGAAGGACTACCGGAGGGAGTAAGTGAAGGAAAGTGTCTAGATGAATCTAACCAGGAGGCTGGAAGAAGTGACGAGGACCGCCTGGAGGAAACAAGTAGCTTTTTCAAGTCCTTAACCTTAACCCCAAGGACAAAAGCAAGAGAAGCTCGAAGGAAGGAAGAAGAGGAAGTCGCACGGAGGGAGGCTCAGGATACCGTTACTGCCGAGAGTGTCAAAGTGATAGAGGGGCATGAGGATCATAGTAGCCCACTAGGCTTGGACAGTTCCATTAGTTCAAGGACATCAAGCAGTGCAGTACCAAACATTTCTGGGGTACCAACATCGACAGTACCATCCCAGCCTGTAACACAACCAGTGCTGCAAATGCAGTCGACACCTAGAAAAGTAAACATGGTGACTAACAAAGAGAAGCTGCCAAAATTTCATGGTGATGGGAAGAAATATCTAGTATGGCATTGTCATACATGTGAGATAATTTGGTTAGCAAATGGTGTCATCGACCACGCAGAATGGGTAAAACAATTTCTGGCCACACTGAGAGGGGTAGCCATCGACTGGTACTCCGATGTGGACAAAAAAAAGGTGACCACTTGGGACAAACTCAAGAAAGAATTCCAAAAGGAGTTTTAGCTCCTGAGGGATGATAATAAAATTGTTTTTGAGATATATGGTACCAAACAAGGTAAGAAAGAGACTGTGCGGGCTTACAGTCGCTGACTAAAAGAGTTAGTTAGAAAAATGGATAGCCAGCCATCAGATGGCCTAAAGAAAAGATGGTTTGTGAAGGGCATGAAATCTAACCTATGGAGGAAAATGAGAAAGTGCCCCCCACCTCATACGTAGATGCCTATAACTGGGCGATGGACTTGGAGAGCGAATAGAAGACCTCCAAGAAGAAAAGAAGCAAGTCCTCTTCTGATGAAGATGACACTTTAGACAATGACAGTGGCAGTGATGGAAAGTCGAAGGGAAAAGTCAGGGCACTCCAAAAGGACATGGAGAGAATGATGAAGGAGCTCAAGACCATGAAAGGGGGTACCAGCAAGGGGGAAGTTGACATATGGTGTACGAACTGCAAGGTGAGCGGCCATACAATGGGGTCGTGTCCCAAAAAGACATTTTGTGACATTTGCCAAATCATGGGCCATTCCACCAAGGAATGCCCATACAACATGAAGGTGAGGAATCAACAAGTGTTATTTACCTAAGAGCAACCATCTACATCGGGGGTAGAGACTAATAATAATGCATCCTCTGGTAGGTACGGATGCAACTGACATGGTGGTGGAAGGGGAAATAACAACACCAACACGAGTCAAATATAATATGACTCCAAGGGTTGGTCGATAATCTAGTGCTAAGCTTGCAATCAGTGGGGCCACTTTGTAAGGGACTATGACAAGGGCGACACCCCACAAAAGCTCTTATGTTGGTGTGGTCCTCACAACCATGAGGATGCCAACTACCCAAAATCTAGGGTCAACTTGCTCAACATTGAGGGAACGATAAGTGACGAGGGGGTACTAACCATCACACGGTCACAAGAAAAACAAGCGACATGGGTGAGTAAGGAAGAAATAGAGAAGACAATGAAAGCATAGAAAGAAACATGAGAGATGGCCACCACCTCATGCTGGAGCAAGGCAGAACAAAATATTCTAAGATAAATGTTACAAATGGAGGTACTAGTGAAACTCTAGGACCTCCTACACACCATGCCTCACTTGGGAATGACACTATTGGGGAACTTGGCCACGCAACCAAATACCACACATACGGACATCCCCAGAGGGTATGCAACTGACCCGATGATACTTGCTGTAAATAGTGGAAGGTACCCAATAGTCATAAAGATGGGCATCCTTGGCTCCATCCTAACAGACACTATAGCGGATGGAGGGTCGGCAGTGAACATCCTTCCAAAGGAGACATGGAAGAAATTGGGTAAGCCAACCTTGTGGCCCCCAACCTTCAACTTATTGGGTGTCGATCAACACGACATCAAACCACTCAAAACAATGATGGCACAATTAGTTGTTGTTGGTACACAACCATTTGTACTCGAATTTGTCATCATTCCACTAAAGTAGAAAGGCTATGATGCCATATTGGGTAGAGGATGGTTAGTAACAGCCAAAGCAAACCATAATTGGAAAAGGAATACCCTTTCGATGGAGAGTGGAGGAAAAAAGTTCACAATTGATCTATGTACCTAGTTGGTGAGTGAGGAGATAGCTTCCTCCTCTAACTTTGACTCCAAAGGTCCAAAGGAGAAAAGGATCGAAGGGATGAAGGAAGGGACAGAATGGAACCAAATAGTGAAGGCCTACTAAGATTGGGAGAATACTTAGAGGAGGATGCAGATTCATTGAACGGTCTCTTCCACTGGAAAATGGAGGACTGGGAACTCTTCCAACCAGCGTGCAATGTACTAAGTGTTGAGGAGGTGCCAAAAATATTTCCCTCCAAGTACAGTGAATACAATGAAGGGGATGAAAAAGTAAGCAAAGTCCTGATGCATAAATTTGATAAGCAAAACCCCATGAAGAATAAGGAGTCATCTGTCAAACCAATGAATCTAGGAAAGGAAGAGGAACCTAAGCTCATTCTTGTCGGCAACGATTAGAATCCTGTGTGGAAGACCGTAGCCTTCAAAATATTTATTCTCCTTCTTCTTATGTATAGACAAGAGACTATGGTCCCTATAGAATTTATGGTTCCAATCTTTTGGATCGCCATTGAAAATAGACTCGACGACATGGAGAGGGAATGGTTGCACACTCTGTGGACTCTTGACAAACGGATACATGATGCCAGCAATGGGACCAAATTGAAACCTTACCCAAAGAGGATGGACCTGAGAGGAGGGACAGAGCACTTGAGAGGATGGAAAGGGGCTTGATAGGTCAGGCAGGTGACCCAAGAGCCATTTGTATGGGGGACCAGAGAAGCATCCAAACAGTAATGAAAAAAAAGAAAAAAAAATTAAAATTAAAATTAAAAATATTCTAGAATAAAAAGGACTGTATGGTCGTACAGAAAAAGTGCGTAGGATATTGAAATCAATGTACGGTGATATGACCGTATGACATTTAATAACCATACGGCAAAAAGGGAATAGAGAGCTAAGTTTCTTACCATCGTTCAGAAGTAACAATGCGAGCAGGAACTTTTAAAGCACCGTACAGTCATATAGAAGATTCAGCATCAAAAAGGAATACCACACAAATGGGAGATGGTTGATGTACGATGGTAGTAAAATGCAGGTTATGTATGCTTGAAGGAAAGGAAAGATAGGAGTGTGTCCATACGGCCCCAAACACAGTAGCCCACACAGTGAGACACGTCTATATGGCCTGAGCATCCTGTCATGTACGGTGAAGGCAAGCATTTTTTTAACGATAAAGGCAAAGAGGTTTCTGTACAACCACAACCTTGTTTTGAGAGGATTAAATTGATTGTACATACGACAGAGAAGGAAAAGGGAAAATGGTCATGTGTGTTGAGGATTATTTTTTATTGATTCGTATGACCACAAGGAGTTGGGGTTTAAGAGGAAGAACAGCTTTTGTATGGTCACAGGAAGAGGAAAAAATAGAGGAGAGCTCGTACAGTAGGGAAAATTGATGGCAAGGATTGGGAGTAGCGAGGAGAAGGTTCTAAAAAAAAAATATGACAAATCAAAATAGTTCACAGTGACTAACGTATGGTACCGAAGGGAAGGACATAAGGATGTAGTGAGGAAACCATAAGTGCCTGGTAGAAAAGAGTATGGGATTGGAAGAAAATCACAAAAATGGTGTGTTCCATGGACTTCTATGTGGGATTCAAGGTGCTAATTTGGTCTTGGCAGCGGGGGCGCTGCCCCTTGACCCCGCTGGGGGCATTGCTCCCTAGACCCCCAATCAGTTCAGTTATCAGCATTTGGGGAGTGTGACCAGTTGATGAGATCCAGAGCTGCTACAAGCATGGAGTGTCTGCATGCCAGAGGTGGAGAGAGCACTAAAGCAAGCCTTTCAAGAGGGGTACTATGCTTTGAGGCACTCAAAGTAGGTGTTGGTTGGATGTGAGGTTGTTTTGGTGGATGCATAGCGAGCTCGGTAGGAGCTGACCACCCAATTGGAGGTAGTAGAGTGACACTTGGCTCAGCGTACTTAAGAGTTGGAAGTGGTGAAGGTAGCATGGGTGGCTATCGAGGTTAGATTGGCTTGAAAGATAGTATTATTTGAACAAGGGTTAGTGAAGGCTACAGCTGAAAAGTATGTTTTGGAGACAAGTTTGGTGTAGGCATAGGAGGAATGTGATGTGATGGAAAAGACCTACTGGAAGCAGCATTGATGGGGACGGTGACACTTCATCTTTTTCAGCTCCGCCCCTTCGCTTCAATGATTTTCTTATTCTATGTAGTGTATTTCATCTCCCTTTTGTTGTAAGTCATCAGAGATGACTTGTTTTTTTTAGGGGGATGATGTTGTTGGGATATTTGAATGTACCAATTATTATATTAATAAAGTATTATATTAGCCTCAATCATTAGTGACCGAGAGTTTAGACAGTTACTAGTGCAGGAGCACCCTTCTAAGGGCTCCCACCAACCAAATTTTGTTGTGAAGCACTTCTTAAATGAAGTTTGTAATTACAATAAGAGTTTAGCTCATTTTGTGTGTCTAGGCCTAGGTGAGGTCCTAGTGTTTCAGTTGGTCTTTTCTTATAAGTGGCACAATGGCTCAGGGAATGATATCATCTTGAGATCATTGATTTTCTATGTGGTTAGAGGTCTTAGGGAAAGTTTTTGGTCAAGTTATGAGCACAAGTGTGCCTTGGAAAGACCTAGAAATGGTCTTGGTGATGTAAGAGCAAAAGTTGCTCAAAAGTTGCTAGCAACTTTTCAAAAGTTGCTTAGCAACTGTTCTTTTGGAGGTTCTAACTTTGTCTAAGTGGCTAAAAATCCCTAACCAAGCACTCACCCTGAGGAGAAGGATATTTATGACCTGAGGAACCCTAATACAAGGGTTGAAAATGAGTTTGTACGGCTACTGTTTGGAAACACCAGTCTGAACGCAGCCTTGAGAGGAACAGTCACTGTTTATGGACTAATTTCATGTGAATAGAGTGAAGTTTGGGTGAATCTTTGTAGGGGTTATTGTTTTTGTGTGTTTAGATCTTCATGTGTGTGTATTATATTAGATTCTTTTAAGTTTTGTGTGCATTTTTTTCATTTCTTTTCATTTAGACAGTGCTCTGCTAGTTTGGAGAGACATTTGAATATAGGGCTGTAGCTTTTGTTTCCACCATGGCCACACCATGGAACCTTGGAATCTAAAATCACAAACCCTACCCTATATAACTATGGTATCAAGTCCCTAGTGTGTGTGTGCACCTATTTATTTGAGCAAGCCCTAGGTGAGCTAAGGCATAGCCCGGTTAGGAGCGGTCAACAATGTAAGTGCTCCTGTTGACAGAGGAAAGATTTTCAAGACTATCCCTTTAGAGGGAGTCAAGGGACATGTCTAAAGGCTAAGTGATGTGAAGGAGGGAGCCTGAACAATCCTGGAGAGGTGTTTTTGTAGACTAGTTTGTTCTGTGACCTTGAAGAGGCCTAAAAGCCCTAAAACCCTCATTTTTGGTACAGGCCTTTTACGGATAGATGGAGGCCCAAGACCCCAAAAATCATTGAGAGTTGGACATTTTCAATGAAGTTTCTTTAGAATAGGATCTTTGATTCAGTGAAGGGAAGGGGCTAAAATTCCTATTAAACCGGAGAGAGGCCTAATTGGGGCAATTTCTAGTAGCCCTAATTTACAAAGGAACCCTATAATCAGGTAACAACCCAACCTCATGAATACTTTGAAGATGACTCAAATGTCATAAAAACTCCTTGAAACTCATCAAATCCTTTGTCAGAGCTTGGGAGGGTGTTTGAGCCCTATAAGACCCTTATAAGCCTATGTAAGGGATGTTGCTAGGAAGCAGTGTTTGGAAAGAAGCCAGGTGATGCAGCTACACTTGATGGTCAGGTTAGGCTAGGTCAGGGGATTCTTGAGTAGAAGAGAGTCCTATAGACCATATAAGGTGTTAGGAGAACACTAGGATCTAGTTGAGGATCAGAGGCATAGACTAGCTAGTCTATCCTAACCTCCCCATCAGATTGGTATTAGAGCCTCTTAAGGCTTGGGAAGTGGATAGTGGATGTTTCAACCATTAGAAGAATCAGTTGGATCATCACACAAGTAGAAAATGGTGACTAATGCAGAGCTTGCTAAGAAGGTGGAAGATCAGGAGGAAGCTAATAGACTCCTACAGGAAAGATTGTATCAGATGGAACAACTCTTGGATGATGTCCAAGCAAAGGCAGATAAGGTGAAAGACAGGATGGAGGAGTAGGATGCCAAAGAGAAAGAGAAGATGATTGATGATGATGTGCCCACACCTAATCCTCCAACCCAAGATGAGAAATTTCTAAAAGCTTTGAAAGCTATCACCGGCAAGGCACTTGAAGGTGTCCCATTACTGACTGGTAGGATGGATATAGATCTTGTGATGCAATGGATTGAAGGCATGGAGAATCACTTTGAATGTGAAGAGATTTTAGAAGAACAAAAGGTCAAAGTGGCCAAATCTAGGTTGAGAGGTCAAGCTTTAACCTGGTGGAACTACTTGCAAGATGAAAGGGAGAAAGAGGGAAAGAACCCAATCTCTAATTAGAAAGCAATGGTCAATAAAGTTAGGGAAGCATACCTACTAGTAGATTATGAAATCTAGAAGCATAGGAGGAGATTGAACATCAGACAGAAGGAGATGGATGTAGCCACCTACACAGAAGAGTTCCACAAGTTGAGCTTAAGATCCAAGATCAAAGAAGAATAAAGTATCAAAGTGGCAAGGTACCTAAGTGGTTTGAAATGGAGCATAGCAGAGGAGATGAGTTTGTTCACTCCCACCACAGTACTTGGATGTTAGCATATGGCACAAAATCTTGAAGATAAATAAAGAAGAAAGCAAGAACCTAACTCAAAGAACAGGGGAAGAGGTAGAGACTCTCGAGGGGGTCAAAGAGGAGGTTCTAGTGGAAGAGGTGGTGACTCAAGAAGCCAAGGGGAGAGTAGAATTTTGGAACAAAGTTCAAAAATCAGTATAAGAGGATCTTTTGGTAGAGGAAGAGGTTCTCAAGGAAACAAAGGAAGATGAGAAGGAAGAAGTAGCTCCTACTTCACCACAATGAAATGCTATCAATGTGGATAGCTTGGGCACCCTACCTATAGCTATCCTGACAAGCCATCAAGCAATGAAAAGAGGGTAGCCTATACCCAAGAAGATAGTAGCAGCTCATGTACCAATGAGGTCATCAAACTAGAGTGAAAGATGGGGGAGAATTTAATTCTCAGGAGAGTACTCATAAGGCAACCTAACCAAGGTGAACCCAAGTAGAGGAGAGCTCTTTTTAGAGTCAAATGCAAGATACAAGGAAAAGTTTGTAAAGTTATAGTGGATTCAGGGTCCACTGATAACATCATAGCAGAGGAAGCAGCAAAGAAGCTCAAACTCACAAAGGTTCCCCATGCAAACCCCTACAAGGTGACTTGGTTGAATCAAGAATAGAGTGTGCTAGTGAATGAGCAGACATGGGTGGAGTTTTCAATTGGAGGCTATAAGGAAAAAGTGCTTTGTGATGTCCTACCCATGGATGCATGCCATCTTCTATTGGGAAGACCCTGGTAATTTGATAGGAAGGTGATGTATGATGGAGAAGAAAACTCCATTTCTTTCAAGAAAGATGGAAGAACATTCAAAATTTAGTCCATAACTGAGAATGAAGAAGGTACTTCTAGAACACCTAGTGTGTTTCTTAGTAGTGGTAAGGAGTTCCTACATGCATTACATGATGAGGAGACAATAGGATGTGCTATCATGGTGAAGCCAAAGGAGGATGACAAGAAGTTGCAGGCTGAAACACCATTGGAAGTGAAGCAAATGCTGGAAGAATTCAGAGATATAGCAAGTGATGGAACCCCTGCCACCTTACCTCCAAGAAGAACTATAAGTCATCAAATTGACTTTGTACCCAGTGCCTCTCTGCCTAATAAAGCAGCCTACAAGCTGACCCCTGACCAAAATAAGGAAGTGGCAAGACAAGTGAAAGAATTATTAGATCAAGGGCTGATCAAGAAGAGCATTAGTCCATGTGGAGTCCCAGTGGTCTTGGCATCCAAGAAAGGAGGAAAATGGAGACTTTGCACATATTCAAGGGCTATCAATAGGATCACTATCAGGTATAGGTTCCCAATTCCAATAATAGAAGACTTGATCGATTGCTTAGGTGGTGCTATGTACTTCACTAAGTTGGATCTAAAGAGTGGTTATTGCCAAATCAGAATCAAGGAGGGTGATGAGTGGAAGACTGATTTTAAAACCACAGATGGATTGTATGAATGGCTTGTAATGCCATTTGGGCTTACCAATGCCCCAAGCACCTTCATGAGGTTAATGAATGAGGTCTTGAAGGACTTCACATGCAGATTTTTAGTGGTGTATCTAGATGATATACTCATCTATAGCAAAACAAAAATAGAGCATCTTGAGCATTTAAGGTTAGTCATGAAGAGACTCCATGAAGAACAATTAGCAATCAATCTTGAAAAATGTGAGTTCATGCAACAAGAGCTATTTTACCTAGGTTTTGTGGTGTCTAAAGGTACTCTAAAAATGGACCCAAGCAAGGTGGAGGCAATCTTGAATTGGCCTGCCCCTAAAATAGGGACTGAAGTTAGAAGTTTTCATGGCTTGGCACAATTTTATAGAAAGTTTGTGAGGAACTTCAGTGGGATATGTGCACCAGTGCTTGACACCATCAAAGGAGGACTAAAAACCAAGTTCAAATGGACTGAGGTAGCTGAGAAATCATTTCACACATTGAAGCAAGAGGTAGCTACCAAACCTATCTTACTCTTACCTACTTTTGACAAATTGTTCACCATTGAATGTGATGCAAGTGGTGTAGTAGTAGGGGGTGTATTGAGTCAAGAAGGAAGGCCTATGGAATTCTTTAGTGAGAAACTCAATGAGGCAAAGAAGAAGTATTCAGCCTATGACTTGGAGTTGTATGCATTGGTACAATCTCTCAAGAAGTGGAGGCATTACCTCCTACCCAAAGAATTTGTTGTCTTTACTGATAATCAGGCTTTAAGCTATATAAAAACTCAAGAGAAGCTTAGTAATAGGCATTTGAAGTGGATGGAGTATATGCAATCCTTTACTTTCACAATCAAGCACAAGAAGGGACAGCTCAACAAGGTAGCAGATGCCTTGAGTAGGAAGCTTTTGACTATCCAAGAAGTATAGTTGCAAAGCATTGGAATAGCAAGTTTTAAAGACTTATATGAGGAGGATGAAGACTTCTCACAAGCCTACAAGGTGTGCCAAGAGTTTGAGAACCATTTCCATGGTGAGTTTCTTGATTATACCCTTTAGAATGGATTGTTATTCAAAGGTAATCAGCTATGTGTACCTAGAGGATCCATGAGGGAAAATCTGATTCAAGAGAAGCATAATGGTAGTCTAAGTGGACATTTTGGCATAAATAAGACATTGGAGTTAGTATAGAGATACTATTTTTGGCCTAAGCTAGCAAGGGATGTGAGAAGGTATGTAGAGCAATGTGGAGTATGTCAAAGAGCTAAAGGAGGTTCAAGCAATGCAGGACTCTACCAACCTTTTCCAATTCCAAATAGGCCTTAGGAGTGTGTAAGTATGGACTTTGTGGTTGCACTCCCTAAAACCAAATCAGGTATGGATAGCATATATGTTGTAGTAGATAGGTTCTCTAAAATGAGTCATTTCATTCCATGTAGAGCTACTCATGATGCAAGCTATGTAGCACATCTCTTCTTCAAAGAGATAGTTAGGACCATGGACTTCCTTTGAGTATTGTGTTAGATAGGGATAGCAAGTTCATGGGCCACTTTTGGAAAACCTTATGGAAAAGGTTAGGAACTAATATCTCTTTCAATTTAGCATACCATCCTCAAACTGATGGTCAAACTAAAGTCATCAACAGGGTGCTTGGAAACTTTCTAAGGTGTTTGACAAAGGAGTATGGGTAGACTTGGGATCTTGTGATATCTCAAGCTGAATATGCTTACAATGACAGTGTAAACAAGACCACAGGAAGAAGTCCTTTTGAGATAGTATATGGAAGACACCCTAGAGGAGTGTGTGAGTTGAGGGATTTAGGTTCTATGGAGTTGAAGAGTGGACAAGCTGAAGATTTCACTCAAACCATCAAGGAGGTTCAAGAGCAAGTGAAGAAGACTATTATGGAGTCCACTCATAAACTCAAAGCCAAAATGGATGAAAAGAGGAAAGAAGTACAATTTCAAATTGGGGACTATGTCATGGTCCATCTTAACAAAGCAAGGATGTAGAAGGGCATGCCCACCAAGATACAAATGAGGAGAGTAGGCCCATGTCATATTTTAGCCAAATATGGTGAGAATGCCTACAAAGTGGACTTCCCATCGAAATTAACCATCTCATCGATGTTTAATGTTGCAGACCTAGTCATGTTCAAAGGAGATATCAGTCAGAAAGGTAAGGCTCCACCCAAGGTGCTGCAAGACATAGACACCAATGCAATGCCCAAGAAGAAGCCAGCCAAAGCAGAGAAGGTTTTGGAATCCAGAGTGAAGAAGACTACTAGACATCATGTTTACATGGAGCATCTGATCAAATGGATGGATCAGCCTAAATCTGAAGCCACCTGGATTGAGGAAGGATAGTTCAAGAAGTTTGGTATTGACTTGGCTCTTCTTGACCCCAAAGTGCCTTAGTTTGTGTTGAGGGGGAGTATGGTGCAGGAGCACCCTTCTAAGGGCTCCCACCAACCAAATTTAGTTGTGAATCACTTCTTAAATGAATTTTGTAATTACAATAAGATTTTAGCTCATTTTGTGTGTCTAGGCCTAGGTGAGGTCCTAGTGTTTCAGTTGGTCTTTTCTTGTAAGTGGCACAATGACTCAGGGAATGATATCATCCTAAGATCATTGATTTTCTATGTGGTTAGAGGTCTTATGGAAAGTGTTTGGTCAAGTTATGAGCACAAGTGTGCCTTGGAAAGACCTAGAAATGGTCTTGGTGATGTAAGAGCAAAAGTTGCTCAAAAGTTGCTAGCAACTTTTCAAAAGTTGCTTAGCAATTGTTCTTTTGGAGGTTCTAACTTTTTCTAAGTGGCTAAAAATCCCTAACCAAGCACTCACCCCAAGGAGAAGTCTATTTATGACCTGAGGAACCCTAATACAAGGGTTGACAATAAGTTTGTATGGCTACTATACGGAAACACCAGTCTGAATGCAGCCTTGAGAGGAACAGTCACTGTTTATGGACTGATTTCATGTGAATAGAGTGAAGTTTGGGTGAATCTTTGTAGGGTTTATTGTTTTTGTGTGTTTAGATCTTCATGTGTGTGTATTAGATTAGATTCTTTTAATTTTTGTGTGCATTTTTTTCATTTCTTTTCATTTAGACAGTGCTCTGCCAGTTTGGAGAGACATGTGAATATAGGGTTGTAGCTTTTGTTTCCACCATGGCCACACCATGGAACCTTGGAATCTAAAATCACAAACCCTACCCTATATAACTATGGTATCAAGTCCCTAGTGTGTGTGTGCACCTATTTTTTTGACCAAGCCCTAAGTGAGCTAAGGCATAGCCCGATTAGGAGCGGTCAGAAGTGTAAGTGCTCATGTTCAGAGAGGAAAGAGTTTCAAGACTAGCCCTTTGGAGGGAGTCAAGGGACATGTCTGAAGGCTAAGTGATGTGAAGGAGGGAGCTTGAAAAATCCTGGAGAGGTGTTGTTGCAAACTAGTTTTCTCTGTGACCTTTAAGAGACCTAAAAGCCCTAAAACCCTCATTTTTGGTACAGGCGTTGTATGGACAGATGGAGGCCCAAGACCCCAAAAATCATTGAGATTTGGAAATTTTCAATGAAGTTTCTTTAGAACAAGATCTTTGATTCAGTGAAGGGAAGGGGCTAAAAGTCTTATTAAACCGGAGAGAGGCCTAATTGGGGCACTTTCTAGTAGCCCTAATTTACAAAGGAACCCTATAATCGGGTAACAACCCAACCTCATGAATACTTTGAAGATGAATCAAATGTCATAAAAACTCCTTGAAAATCATCAAATCCTTTTTCAGAGCTTGGGAGGGTGTTTGAGCCCTATAAGACCCTTATAAGCCTATGTAAGGGATGTTGCTAGGAAGCAATGTTTGGAAAGAAGCCAGGTGATGCAGCTACACTTGATGGTAAGGTTAGGCTAGTTCAGGGGATTCTTGAGTACAAGAGAGTCCTATAGACCATAGAAGGTGTTAGGATAACACCAGGATCTAGTTGAGGATCAGAGGCATAGACTAGCTAGTCTATCCTAACCTCCCCATCTGTTACGTCACAACATTTCGGTCGTGGCCCTTCGGGTAGTTTATATACCCTCTCAGAGGATAGACAAGAGAGATATTATTGTATTATCATTATGATATAAATGTACTTTCTAGTCTGGAATGATTAAGGAAAGTATTTATTATTCTCTAATATATTCTTTGTTTATTATATTTTTTGTACTATGTATGTGCAATACTAAGTTTACCCCAGCGGGTAAACACCACTCCTATATATTCAATATTTTTATGCACTGTAATCACTTTCTATGAAATAATAATTTATGTGGATAGGAAGAAAGGATCTTCTTACTCGATTGGGAACTCCTCTACTTGGTTATAAGAGAGAGAAGCTTGCTACAATGGATAATATTGTCTTAAAATTGCCTTGGATGCTTGGAGAGGGACTAGAGGTTTGATGCTTGCCTTCAAATATTAAATTTTCTTAATCGCTTGAACTATTTTAATTGATCATGGTTAACAAAATAAAGAGAGATAGGGTGTTTACATACCTCTCAAACATTTAAAGATTCAAAATTGAGCCAGGAAAACCATGGGACCTAATTTCCCACCAAAATATTGACTCGGGGCCTCAATTGAAATTTGGGCCACTTTAAGCAGAAACATAACATTTCAAATGTTATGTTCCTAGAATAATGTGATGAGATTAGAATTGAGTATTGGGATGATGAAGTATATTCAGGATTAAGTGGACACAAGTAGCTAGGATCAAGCATAATGAACATGTAATCTTGAAATCACCAAAAATGGGTCCTAACTGAGCATCCAATCATGGGACTTGATTTTTTTGGATGGTATAATATGTATATGAATTATGTGTGTGTGTGTGTGTGTGTAGTGTATATCTATGTATGTATCTAAGTATGTATATGCATTTTGTATACAATGAAATAAATAATTGAGTGAAATCCTCCATGCCATACATATATTATTTCATAATATAATGAAACCCTATATATAAGTGTGATGAAAAACTATATTTCACAATATAATGAAACCATTTATACATTCCACATACCCATTTTACAATAAGAAAAAGGGGGATCAGTGGGTATGTCTTATTTTCTATTACACATTAGGAAGGAAGATGACCCACTAGGCTCAAAATGACTTTAGCACTCAATCAGTGCAACGATCCTTCACTATAATTTTTAAATGAGTGGATTTAGTGGAATATGATTAGACAATTCAAGATAGAATGATAAATGGGCAAAAGTGACAAGTTTCAAAATGCATAGTCTGATAGAAAACATACAATAACCTATAGGTACCAAAAACATCAACTAGATATTAGCATTGACTTGTCGTTTTGGTTTGAGGTCAATTTATAGGCAAGAGGTTACCTCAAACGTCCTATTCCTAGGAAGAGGTTGTCTTACTTTTCCTATTCCATGTACTTTTTTATTATTCAAATTGCAAACAGCTCATTAGATCTTGTACTTTTTATATTTGATCCCGATGCATTCGCTACATGTTCCTACACACAGAAAAGAAGGAAAATTATTGTGTAGAGGGGTTTTTCTTAGTCAAACCCTAATTTGGAATCAGCCTTGAAATAAAATTAAATAAATAAAAGTATGTTATCATATAATAGAGGCTAAATCTAAAAAATGAAGTATATCATATCTTGGCAATCCAAATGCTTCTTTGAATGTGATCAAGTATGTTGGAGTAGTAGCTTTGAATTCACACAAAAACCCAAATGGAAATTATGAAAGACAAAAGGTTGTTATTGAAAATTGTAGTTTACCATAACTTTTTATGAAGAGAGACAAGAATTGAATGTACATGGATGCTTGTAATATATTCTTCTTTCTTGATCGTGAACTCATTTGTTTGGCCTTCAATGAGGGAACAAAGCTCCATTCATTGAGAAGATTGTCTTGAAAATACCTTAGAATGCTTGAGATATTGCTTGAGAAATTATTGGATGCAAAATTGTAGGAGAGCTCTTGAAATCTTGATTGTGGTTACCAAAATGAGAAGAGATAGGTTTCTTTATACCTCTCACTGTTAGGAATGAATGTTGAATATATTCTATGGGAGTATTGGTAGCCATTTTGTAGCAGTTGTTGTTGCATTCATGACTATGTTTGTCATTGATGTCAACACAGTGATCTACTAGAGATTAGCAGAGGAGTAGACAGTGTTTGGATTGGTGCACATGGGATATTGCAAATCAAGCTATGTGATGTTGAGGACTTACTCTTTGTTATGTCATATGTTGATGGTTAAGAGAACAAATAGTAATTCATTTATTCATGGAAGTTATGCGCATTTTGGTGGAAGCAGTATTCATGCAGTGTTCCTGAGTAGTAGTTTGTGGAAATCAGATGATATCTCCTAATCGGGATGGAATATGGTTTTGCGCAGTTAGAGAGAAGTTGAAGACATATTAATAGTGACATGGATGATAGCACAAACTTTGAGGTCACACGAGTGAAGAATTATTCTAATTGAAAGCTGACAATTTTGTGTAACTTTGATGTAACGTGTGGAAACTTTTATTTTGTAATTGGATGCCGACTCATTTTTAATTACTTGAGTGTGGTATAAAGGAAGGAATGTTTTTCCTTGTTGTAATATGGTTGGAATATAGTTGTGAAAGCGAAATTGTGAAGGATGACATGCGAGGTACAGAGATTTGAAATTGAGATATGGTGTAGCAGTGAGTGCGGTTTGGCACAGTTAGAGAAGAGGTAACATATTATTGAGATCAATAATGATTTGATATTATTCTATTGAATAATCTAGAGATCAGTTGGATAGTGTGTTCAATGATCTTTCCATTGAAGTTGTTTGGGTAGTGGGTCCTTCTGTCTTCCATAACTCCTAACAGGGTTAGAATCTTTTAGCAAGGATTCAAAATCTCCTAATAGGGATTCATATGTACTGAATGTATTTCATAAGACTCCTAACAGAGTCCATCCTTTCACAAAGAATATTCATATTAGTGCATCATTCCCACCAGGGTTTACTCTTTGATCAAGAGGTTCCCTAGTCAACATATCTTGTGTCATTGTGTTATTGTGTATGAATATCTTTCTATGGTTGTTAATTACATTGCTTACATGGTTATATGTTGTTGAAGTTGATAAAAGTTATAATTATCTAATAACTGATTCACCCCCCCCCCCCCCCCTCTCAGTTATCTTGGTGGACTTTACTTTCTAACAATTGGTATCAGAGCAGTAGGTCCTTGAAAGAAAAGTTTAACAACTTAAGGAGATCCATGGTGAATTTCAGGAAAGAAAGCCCTAAGTTTGATGGAGTGAATTTTGACAGCTAGAAAGAAAAGATGAAGACACATCTACTGTGTTTAGGACTAGGTTATTGGTTGATTACTAAGAATGAGAAGACTATCATTGATGAAGATAATATTGAAACATGCAGTAATGATGAGAGAGATCTATTCATGTGTAACATACTTGCCAGAGAAGCACTTTTTTCAACCCTTCTAGAGAATGAGTACAATCAGGTAAAATGTTTGAAAACATCTCATGAAATTTGGAAAGCTTTGCACTCTACTTTTGAAGGTGATGAACATGCAAAGAAAATTAGATTACATAATTGGATATGTTCATTTGAAGATATAAGAATGCTGGAAGATGAATCTGTTAGAAGCTATATTGGTAGAATGTTAGAAATTATTGCAGGCATAAAATCTTATGGAGGAACAAAGATAGAGAATTAAATGATATGGAAAATTCTGA
This sequence comes from Chamaecyparis obtusa, assembly GCA_027943335.1. NCBI lineage: Eukaryota > Viridiplantae > Streptophyta > Pinopsida > Cupressales > Cupressaceae > Chamaecyparis > Chamaecyparis obtusa. The sequence goes on from BSBK01012064.1 coordinate 102,199, forward strand.
GGATATTGACTCCTACATTTAAGAAGACAACATAGATGATTGAACAAGTTATACCTTGTACTTCAAACTTTACAAGAGAGACTCTTCTTAGAAGATTGGAAGTAGCATAAATGAACTTGAGGTTATCAAGAGACTTGCCTAGAATGGAGACAGCATTCAGTGCTCTTAGTGTTCACCCTACTTTTTCAAGAAGCATCAGTGTGAGCGAAGATTATGTTGGTAGCAGCAGATCTAGAAATGAAGAAGATAAGAAGATTGAAGAAGGTATTGCCTTGCTTGTGAAGAGAGAACCAGACGGTAAGAAATTTTTTTAATGTTGGACTTGTCAAGAATATGGTCATTTTGCATCTAAATATCCTAAGAGAGTTAAAAAGTACAAAAATAATTTCAAGCCTAGAAGATCTAAAGAATGTTATTATGCAAATGATGAAGAACTTGAAGCTAGTATAGAGAGAACCCTAAGTGAAAGTGATACTGAGAATAATGATGACATAGGATTTGTAGCAATTAAAGAAGAAAATCCTGAAACATATGTTAAGGAAGAAAAAGCCTTAGTTTCTCAAGTTGAAAAGAAAGTTGATTGGATTATAGATAGTGGTTGTTCACATCATATGACTAGAGACATGAGAAAGTTCATAAAGTTTAACAATTATGATGGAGGAGTTGTTAGAGTTGGAAACAATGCACCTTGTTTGATTAAAGGTATAGGATCTATTACTCTTGATGGGAAGACTAATACTGATGATGTTTACTTTGTGGATGGTTTGAAACATAATCTTTTGAGTGTTGGATAGTTAGTTGATAAGGGATATCAAGTTTGGTTTATTGAGAAAACTTGTGTGATAAAAGATAAAGATGGAAATTTGATTGGCACTAGATCTAGAACAAGAGGTAATGTATTTCAGTTGAATCCTACTGAGATGACATGTTTGATTACTAAGATTGATGACAGTTGGTTATGGCATAGAAGGTTTTGTCATATAAATTTTGATAACATTGTGAAAGTGAGTACTACACTTGTAGTAAGAGATTTGCCTAAAATTATGAAGCCTACTAACATGATTTGCAAGGAATGTGTGATGGCTAAATAGAAAAGAAGTTCATTTCCCAGTAAGAAGTTTACTTCTGCAGAGAAGTTGGAGATTGTTCATACAAACTTGAGCGGTCCTACCAAGACTAGAGGATTCTATGGAGAAAGGTATTTTATGATTCTTGTTGATGATTTTACAAGAATGATGTGTATTGCATTTCTTAAAGAAAAGTCTGAAGCATTTGATAAGTTTAAGATCATTAAGAATAAAGTTGAGAATGAATCTAGAATGAAGATTAAATGTTTGAGATCTAATAGAGGTGGAGAATTTACTTCTAGAGAGTTTAACACCTTTTTTGAAGTAAATGGTATTAAGAGATAGTTTTCAGCCCCTAGGACACCCGAACAAAATGGTATTGCAGAAAGAAGAAATAGATCAGTGACTGAAGCAGCAACAGCTATGTTATTTGAGAATGATTTGGCAAAGATATTCTGGAGAGAAGCAGTGAACACAATAGTGTATACAATGAATAGAGTACAAATCAAAGCAGATACAGACAAGACACCCTATGAATTATGGTTTGGACATGCACCCTTAGTTAAGTATTTTAGAATTTTTGGAAGAAAATGTTATACAAAAAGAGATGATGATATTGGAAAGTTTGATCCTAGAAGTGATGAAGGTATATTTCTTGGATATTCTTTGAAGAGCAAAGCTTATAGATGTTACAATAAGAGAACTAAGACTATTGTTGAGAGTGCAAATGTTAAAGTTGATGAAAAGTTCAAAATTCAAGAAAGAATGCTTGATTATGAATCAGATGAAGGAACTCATCCTAGACCTAACATTGAAACCAATGAATTTTTCTATGAAACTGACAATGAATTGTTGAAAAAGCCACAGTGAAATCATTGAAGAGCCGACACCTGAAGTGAGATCTGAGACAGTGACACCTAACAAGAATTTATCAAGGAATCATCCTGTTGAGTAGATTATTGGAAGCATTGACAAAGGAGTTCTAACTCGAAATAAGGTACAAGAATAGTTATGTTTGATTTCTCAAATTGAACCTAAATCTACTAGTGAAGCTTGTGAAGATGAACATTGGATTAAAGCTATGAAAGAAGAAATAGATCAGATTGAAAAGAACAAGATATGGAAATTGGTCCCTAGACCTAAAGATAAGAATGTTATAGGAACCAAATGGGTATTCAGAAACAAGATGAATGAACAAGGAGAATTAGTAAGGAACAAAGAAAGATTGATATGTAAAGGATACTCATAGCAAGAAGGAATTGACTATGAAGAAACTTTTGCACCAGTAGCAAGAATTGAAATAGTAAGAATGTTTTTAGCCTATGCAACTTACAAGAAATTCAAAGTATATCAGATGGATGTGAAGTCAGCATTTCTAAATGGTGAATTGGAAGAAGAAGTCTACATTGAGCAGCCTGAAGGTTTTCCTTTGACTCAAGAAGGAGACATGGTATGTAAACTAAAGAAAGCTTTATATGGACTAAAGCAAGCACCTAGAACTTGGTATGCAAGATTGGATAAGTATTTGTTAAAATTGGGATTTACAAAAGGCACAGCTGATAGCAACCTGTACACAAAAGAAATTGAAAATGGTTTGTTGGCTCTAGTTATTTTTGTTGATGACATTATTTTTGGAGGAGAAGATGAAGCTAGTGATAAATTTGCTGATGAAATGAAGACTGAATTTGAAATGAGTATGATTGGTGAAATGAAATACTTTTTGATATTATAGATAACACAAAACATTGATGGTATCTTTGTAAGCCAAACAAAGCACTTGAATGATTTGTTGAAGAGATTTGGAATGGAGAACTGTAAACTAGTTGGAACACCTATGGTAACTGGACATAAATTATCTAGCATAGATGAAACTCCTACAGTTGAATAGAAAAAGTACAGATCTATGACTGGAGGATTGCAATACTTGACACATACAAGACCTGATATAGCACATTCAGTTAGAATTGTAGCAAGATTTCAAGCTGAACCTAGAGAATCACATTATGCAGTAGTAAAGAGGATACTGAGATATTTAAGAGGCACAATGGACTATGGATTGTGGTATGAAAAATCTGATGATTTTACCCTATGTGCATATACAGACATTGATTGGGGAGGCAGTGTTGATGATAAAAAGAGCACCAGTGGTGGAGCATTTTTCCTTGGAGGAAGATTGGTTTTTTGGCTAAGCAAGAAGTAGAATTGTATTTCACAGAGCACAGCAGAAGCAGAATATGTAGCAGAAACAAACAATTGTAGCCAGATAATTTGGATGAAGCAAATGCTAAAGGATATTCAAATTAAATTTGTTGAGCTTGTTGTTATACATTGTGATAACACCGGCACAGTTAGTATGTCTAAGAACCCTGTATTACATTCTAAGACAAAGCATATAGAGATTAAGTATCATGTAGTAAGAGATAAATTTGCTAAGAAAGAAGTTATACTTGAGTACATAATCACAAAGGAGCAGATAGCAGACATATTTACAAAGCCTTATCCTAAGGATACATTTGAGTATCTGAGAGGTATGCTTGGGGTTATGCCCTAGCCTACTTGTGAGAGGTGATGTAGTTGGTTGCATCTATCTAGTGGTATATGAGCCTTATCTTTCTTCTAGACTGGATGTTGGTACTTCCTCTATGGAGGAGTATGTGTATCTGAGCTGAGTCATAAGGACTCTAGTTAATGTATTTTCTAGATAGTGTCTTTTTACATTGGAGTTGTTGTTGACATAATGATAAAATTTCTATCATTAATGTCAATGGGGGAGAAGTGTACATGAAAAACCATTTGTACCATCTGTTGGAGAGAACTGGATAGGAAAACAAAGCAAGATTTGATTGATGAAGAGGATTCAAAAATATTTTTCAGAGCAACAATATTGCAGTGTTGGATTTTTGGAACATTGGATGTTTTTTCATCTATGTTTCCATCAATTCCAAGGGGGGAGATTGTTTGGAATGAATGCTAAATATATCCTATGGGAGTATTGGTAGCCATTCTGTAGCAATTTTTGTTGCATTCATGATTGTGATTGTCATTGATGTCAACACAATGATCTATTGGAGATTAGCAGAGGAGCAGATAGTGTTTGGATTGGCACACGTGGGATATTGTAGATCAAGCTATGTGATGTTGAGGAATTACTCTTTTTTATGTCATATGTTGATGGTTAAGAGTGAAAATAGTAATTCATTTATTCATGGAAGTTATGAGCATTTTGGTGGAAGCAGTATTCAGGCAGTGTTCCTGAGTAGCGGTTTGTGGAAATTGGATGATATCTCCTAATCGGGATGGAATATGGTTTTGCACAGTTAGAGAGAAGTTGAAGACATATTGATAGTGATTTGGATGATAGTGCAAACTTTGAGGTCACACGAGTGAAGAATTATTCTAATTGAAAGCTAACAATTTTGTGTAATTTTGATGTAACATGTGGAAACTTTTATTTTGTAATTGGATGCCGACTCATTTGTAATTACTTGAGTGTGGTATAAAGGAAGGAATGTTTTTCCTTGTTGTAATATGGTTGGAATATAGTTATGAAAGTGAATTTGTGAAGGAAGACATACGAGGTACAAAGATCTAAAATTGAGATCTGGTGTAGCAGTGAGTGCGGTTTGGCATAGTCAAAGAAGAGGTAACATATTGTTGAGATCAGTAATGATTTGATATTATTCTATTGAATAATCTATAGATCAGTTGGACAATGTGTTCAGTGATCTTGCCATTAAAGTTATTTGGGCAGTGGGTCCTTCTGTCTTCCATAACTCCTAACAGGGTTAGAATCTTTTAGCAGGCATTCAAAATCTCCTAATAGGGATTCATATGTACTGAATGTATTTCATAAGACTCCTAACAGAGTCCATCCTTTCACAAGGAATATTCATATTAGTGCATCATTCCCACCGGGGTTTACTCTTTGATCAAGAGGTTCCCTAGTCACAATATCTTGTGTCATTGTGTTATTGTGTATGAATATCTTTCTATGGTTGTTAATTACATTGCTTACATGGTTATATGTTGTTGAAGTTGATAAAAGTTATAATTATCTAATAACTAACTCACCCCCCCCCCCCCCCCCCCTCTCAGTTATCTTGGTGGACTTTACTTTCTAACACTCACAATATTTCAAATCTCAAAATTTGAAGGAGGTCAACATAAATTTAGAAATCCTTATAAAACAACAAGATGAACCCCTCAATTTCAATTTCAAGCAAAAAATCAAGGCCTTAAATCATAACCACGTGCCTTACATAATAAGGGGATGCCAAATTTTGAGGTACAACTAATTGTGGGGTTGGGAAGAAGAACAAAGGCCACACATTGTAAGATACGGCTTATGTTAGAAAATAAATGATCAAATGGGAGAAATAATAATGGGGCATACCAAAAAATAAGGGCTCACCTCAATTTTTTATGAAATTTAATTAACCCAAGACTCATATTTGAATTTAGGTGTTCATTAAGTGCAACATGAAGTATCATTATGCATGTTAAAATAAAACACACTAAGGTGAGTAATAAACAATCATAAAATTGTACACACCAACAAGGTGCTTACAATTTACAGCTATACACCCATTAAATTTAATTAGAGATCAAAAAATAGAAGTAGGAGATAAAGAGGTACCTGTGATATTATTAAAAAATCTAATTTATGTTATTACTATATTTGACGTGTACAGTTTGAAAGCTTGACATGAATGATAAGATGCATGTGGTACAAATGTAACTGATATGGTTATAAAATTAATGATGCAACAATTTATATATTTAGACCCTAAGAATAAATAAACTTGATCAAAAATAATAAATTTCTATGCTTCAAAATATATGACACCGACTGAAATTATTATATTCATATATGAAAACATGAAACTGGGTATTGTGCATGTACCAACTTGAACACACTCCTTTTAATCATGAATATGCAGAAACTTCCTTCTTCACGTTTGAATTATGTAGGGGATATTTAGAGAAAATGAAGATGAAATAGTAATGAAATTTTATCTTATAAATTCATTTGAATGTTGAAAGTAAATGCATTCATATATGGTAGTTGATTTTGAAATTTGAATATTGGTGGGAAACAATCGATCATTTCATACTTGCATATGCAATTTAAGTCTGATTTCATTGAATTTAGTTTTATTTTTTTATATGTTTGTTTTTTCATTTATTGGGGAGCCTTACACTAGTTGTTGTAAATGCATGTATTGTTTTCATATGGATTTAATGCATGATGAAGTGGAAGGAAGTTTGGGAAAAAGTGCACTTGATAACCTATAATGTGATAGTTGTTTTTTATTATGTCATTTCAAGCACCAATAATTATGCACATGTACATGTAATTTGAGTACATTTTGACTTTGGCCACTTGCATAAAGTGGTAATTATCATGTGCAACTAACTTTCTATGTAAATTACATATGTACCAGCAGTGGTTCTTTTTTGTTTTGTTTTTTGTGACCAATTACACATTCACTAATGAACATGTATTGGTGCACAAATAATTTTTTACTGGTTAAAAAGTGTGTAATGACTAAAACATAATTTGTATATGAGGGGTCACTATGCTAATAAATGAATGATCATTGGACCCCAAGCCACTATTGGTGCCTTTCCCTTGAGGTGCAATTTCTAGTTGTACAAAAAAATATCAAATGTTAAATGACTTTCCAATTGACAATTTTGCCTAATTGACCTTCCACGCATCTTTTCCATACCAAATATACACCAAGGTAAAATTGCAAGTAGACAAATTAGATATTTTATAAAATGTGAAAATATATATACATAAGACATTAACGCACTGCAACACAAAAAATCCCAACATGGATAGTCCAAATCTACACTGGCAACAACAATACAGCGAAAACACAACAAGATAATGCTCAAATAGAATTTCATTCAACATGCCTAGTTGTAGGGCCTTCTGAGTTAGGGCCAAAAATAATCAGTTACAACAATAATTCTGTAATCTTTTAGCTAGTCTAGCTTTGTGACACATCAGCAACTAGTAGAAACACTAAAGCGGATCTAAACTTGAGCTCGCAAGCCACCAAGAAATCTCCTTGTCTCTAAGAATACAAACCACTAGCTCTTCTATTACAAATATCAGACAAACAATTTGATCTTCAAGATCTCACGGGATCCAATTACTATCCTTCTTCAAAATCCTTAACTTTCTAACAACTACCCAAACCTTCCTTAAATACATTTCTTCAACCACAAGTTGGTTGGAAGAAACAATTAACTCCTAAGCCAAGTCGGCTTCTATAACAAACAAATATTAAATGCAAGACCAATCGGCTCTCAAATAGTCTTACAAAAAATTAATTCTCCATGTCAGCCTCTAGATACACATAGGAGAATGCAACACAAGCTACCAACATTAAATACATCAAGTCAGCCAACCAAATCCCCAAGAACCCCAGTCGGTAAGCCAAAACTACTGAGTGCTAGTAAAACAACTGAGCCACCTAGACATCATCGAGAAAGCACAACGACCGAGAACCACAAGCATCACCAAGTACAAATTTTTTTGAGTGCCAAAAGTTTTACTAAGTTCCCTCAGTGACCAAGCCCTTCAATGACCGAGCCCCTTGGTCAAAGCTGCAACCGAGTAACACAAAAACACTCCAACATATTAGATTGCCAACTACCCTATGATGCTCCTACATTAGACACCCCATATGCAAAAATATGTTCTCAATGGTTGGAAGAACATCTTTCAAGATTCAACACATAAACCCCAAACTGGTTCTTCACATACATGTCCTCCAAGTCTTCAACTTGCATAATCTTCCACTTCTTCTTTCTCTACCTTTTCAAGTCTTTCCTTGATAATTCATAGGTCTATTCTCCATAATGATCATCAATCCTTTCAGAATCCTTCAACTCAACTTAGCTCCCAAAGCTCAGCTTCCTCCTATCAAGTGTTATATCCAAGAAAGGCATTAGGGAAAACTTTCTACCATTCTTCTCAATAGTAAACACATTCTTGACACAGTCATGCACAACCCTACAATCATACTGCCAAGGTCTACTAAGCAATATGTGACAACTACTCATGTCCACAATATCACACAACACTTGATCCTTATACTGGCCAATCTAAAAATAAACAAGACATTGCCCCCTTACTTCCAAAGCATGAACATCTTGCAACCAACCAATCCTATAAGGATAAGGATGTCTTACTCTCTTCAAACCAAGTTTCTAAACCATCTCCTCAGCTACAAGGTTCTCAGTACTACCACTATCCATAATCACCTCACAGAGTTTACCTCCTGACTTGCACCAAGTTCTGAAAAAGTTACTCCTCTGACAAGGTTCCACCTTAGTACCAATTAATGTTCTTTGAACCAGCAAGTTTTCTAAATCTACCTTAGGTTCATTCAGTATGTTCTCATTCACCACAACATTCCTATTATTACCAAGCTTCTTATGCGAACATTCAAAATATTAGTGTCCTTCTTCACCACAATTATAACAAGTACATTTAAAGATAACCTTACATGTCCTCTTTCTCAGCTCAACAGGTTTCAGTTCATCTTCAGCAGTCGGTTTATCCTTCACCAAGTGATCTTGTTTCTCCTTCGCTCAGGAATTACCATGTTGTCTCCTCTTCAACTTATCTTCTACCTTCAAAGAATATTGATAAGTATCCTCAACCAAATCAATTTTCAGCATACCAAGCTCATCCTGAATATTGAATATCAAACCATTCACATACTGAGCTACCTTTTCCTTACCAAGTTCTTTGTGTCTAGACCAAATAGTCAACTTATAGAACTTCTTGATATAGTCTTCAACAGTCAAATCTTTCTACTTCAAATTTTGTAGTTTCTTAAATAACTCAAGTTCATAGTCGACGGGTATGAACTTAGCTTTCAAACTTAGCCACCATCAACCTCCAACGATTGATCTTCATTTCTCTTTCATCTTCTCTATCTCTTTGCAATTCTTTCCACCAAAGAGCAGCATGTCCTTTCAACTTAGTTTGTGCTAACCTTACTCTAAGAGGATCATCAATTTCCTCAAGCTCAAAGAAGTCTTCTAACTCACCAATCCAATCAATCAAATCTCAAGTCTCAAAGTACCAAAGAAGTTAGAAACTTCCATTCGATAACTAGTACTTAATCAAGCTCCAGATCTATGCAACTGACTAGTTTTGTCTTCACCAATCTGTCCATATGATCATCTCCACTAGATCCAACAGCTTCAAAGTCTTCAGCAGCTTCCTCATAGCCATCTTCAGTACCAAGATTCCTCGACATACCATCAATAGCCCTCAAGGTCTTAGCAATCATGCAATTCTTCATCAATTCCATCTCAGATCTAAAATCTACTTTAACCTTCTTTGTAATATTTGATCCTACAACATCATAGAGAATGCAATCGCCCTAGGGTCTATCTTCTCAGAGGCATCTTCAAGATCTTTGAAAACCCAAGGCAACAAATCACCAACCCAAGGTCCTAGTGTAGACTACCTCAACTCGGTGATCTATTTACACACTCAAGAACTTCAAGCTCTGATACCACCTGACACATTGCAACATGGAAAATCCAAAGATGGATAGTCCAAATCTACACTAGCAACAACAATACAGTAGAAACACAATAATATAATGCTCAAATTAGAATTTCATTCAACATGCCTGGCTGTAAGGTCTTCTGGGTTAGGGCCAATACAATCAGTTACAACAGTAATTCTCCAATCTTTCAGCTAGTCTAGCTCTATGACACAACAACAACTAGTAGAAATACTAAGGTGGATCTAAACTTGAGCTCACAAGCACCAAGAAATCTCCTTGTCTCCAAGCATGCAAAACACTAGCTCTTCGATTATAAATATCAAATAAACAATCTGATCTTCAAGATCTCACAAGATCCAAATTACCATCCTTCTTCAAAATCCTTGACTTTCTAAACAACTACCCAAACCTTCCTTATATACATTTCTTCAACCACAAGTCGGCTAGAAGAAATAATTAACTCCTAAGCCAAGTCAATTTCTATAACAAACAAATATTAAATGCAAGACCAGTCGGCTCTCAAATAACCTTACAAACAATTAATTCTCTATGTCAGCCTCTAGATCCACATAGGAGAATACAACACAAGCTTCCAACATTAAATACATCAAGTCAGCCAACCAAATCCACAAGAACCCCAATTGGTAAGCTAAAACTACCGAGCACTAGTAAAACAACCGAGCCACCTAGGCATCACAGAGAAAGCACGTTGATCGAGCACCACAAGCATCGCCAAGTACAAGTTCTACCGAGTGCCAAAAGTTTTGTTGAATTCCCTCAGTGACCGAGCCCTTCAATGATCAAGCCCCTCAATCAAAGATGCAACCAAGCCCCTCAGTCAAAGCTGCAACTAAGTAACACAGAAACACTCCAACCTATAGGATTTCCAACTACTCTAGGATGCTCCCTGCATCAGACATTTATGTAGATAATAAAGATCATGTATTTACCTTCAACCTAATAGGACAGGTATGCCAATATGTGTATGGGGCCCAGTATATGCTATAGTACTGGGTAGTTTGTAGGCCCGCAGATGGCACAAAAATAACCAAAATGTGTCACTTAAATGCACCCAACTATTATAGACCAAAATAACAACACTTAATGGTTAAACACATGTTATATATATATATGTATATGTATATGTATATGTATATGTATATGTATATGTAAGATTAAATATATATACATATATGTATTTATCTATATATATATATATATATATATATGTATATGTATATATATACATATATATATACATATACATATATAATATATAGATATATATACATATATGTATATATAATCTACATATACATATACATATACATATTATATATATATACACATATAAATATATATATATATATGTATATACATATATATATATATATATGTATATGTATATATATATATGTATATGTATATGTATATGTATATGTATATATATATATATATATATATATGTATATGTGTATTTATGTATATATATATTTGTATATGTATACATAAATACATATATACATATATATTAGATAGATACATATATATATATACATATATACATATTATACATATATACATATATATACATATATATATATATACATCTATGTATATATATATTACATATGTATATATATATATACATATATGTATATAAATATATGTATATATGTATATATGTATATATGTATATATATATATGTATACATATATATACATATATATACATATATGTATATATATATATATATGTCTATTATTAT
>BSBK01012065.1:0-45000 GCA_027943335.1 Chamaecyparis obtusa
ATTGCAATGACCTCTTGAGTTGGATCTAAGTCCAAAAAATGTCTCCTACTCGAGGATTTCTTTCTTATTTTTTCTTCTTGAACATGTATTTCTTACATGGGAGGAAGTCATGGATTCTTGTTTGACGCTTATTAGATGGGCTCTTTTTTGGACTTAATTTCACCTACAAGATTAAGATTAATAGATTTGTTAAAAGAAAATATTATTATCCAAGGGAATAGGTACACCTTGTAGATCTTCATAGGCTTTGGGTTCTTCTATCCTTAACTTTTCTAATCTAAATTCTCGCAACCACCTCTATATTCTCCTTATTACATTGAAAGTTCTAGTTTTGTATACTGTCCTTCCTCTTGGTCCACTTTATTTAGGAAATGTTTCTACGTGCACTCTATTAAATAATTCCACATCCAATATGTTTGTTCCAAAAATAGATTTTATGTTTTGAAAGCTACCAATATACCTATAGATAGATTTTTCAAGAGTGGTTAATTCCAAATATAGGGGAAATCTAAGGGAATTGGACCAACTATAGGGACAAGACTGCCCTCTGCACTTTTCATTTTGCAAGACCAAGGTGGGTTCACCTAATCAAGCTCGTCATAAAATATTTTACAATTCTCTCTGGACATTACTAGCAGAAAATGATTAGAAAATACTAAATAATGACCAATCATTCATTAATTCTTAGTTATCATAAAGAAAATACAACCTAATAATGAGAGTACTTAAAGAATCCTGAATAGCTTATTTAAATTTTGTAGAATACAACCAAACCTAACCAAACATATATCATTGTAGAAAATACTTGTTCCTGACCAGTGCCTTATTCATTGGGAAATATTTCTAATGTAAAAGAAGAGTACATATACCAATTGATATCAATTATTCATGAATAAGACACTACCATATTATGACAATATCAATCCATTCAACACAAACCCATACTTTTAATGAAAATCCTTGTGCAAACTAGATTAATTTATGTTCTATCCAGAGAAATTTAATTTGATCCCAGATCAAACTTAAGGAAAAGCAACATACACATCGATAAACTCTATGCAATGAATTGGAGAATTCATAACTGAAGAAACAAACACATAGGAGAGACTTGAATCTCAAATATTTGTATTATGTATGTTGAATCATGTTCTTGTATCCACCTTTTTTTCAAAATATAAACCACTACAATGATAGCTAAATACCTAAAACTTCCTATTTCTATATTGATATAGTCTAATACAGTCTGCTATATTTCTGATTGAAAATCTATATGCAAAAATGATATCTCATTTTTCTAGCCCTTCTAAATGACCTTGGGAATCCTTTTATAGGGGTAAAAGCACAATAATCTATCACCCTTTTATAAAGGAAAAGTCTAACAAGATCAAAGTTGTTCAACTTCAATAGTATAAAAATGACATATATGTTTGGAATTTGAAGATGATCTAAACTAATTAAATCTGTTCAAATGGATTAATTTTATGATTAATATTTTTACTAATTTTTTGAATAAGAATTGATATGTTTTTTTAATTTTTAAAGATGATTTTTCAGTTGGTGAAAAATGTTGAAAATTAGGGTTCTAGTTCCCACCAAAAAATTATAATATGTAACTAACAATTTTTTCCCCTAATTTCAAAATATGTCATCGATGACATATATAGCTAGCGCATGAACAAATATAAATTGGCTGGTAGCCTATATTTTATCTCTTATAACAATTCAAATTCTAACTCACCTAAAATCGATAGTTTTCATCTCCTGCCATATTTTCCATAATAAATCTATCACAATAAAAATAGAAATATATACTCTTGAAGAAGACTCTCTCCTCTGGTGCACCATTATTTTTTCAATTTTTTTAAATATGATTTACTACTTTTTTCTTTCTTTGAATCAACATTGTAATGCCCCGCCAAGGAACCCTTGGCTCAAGGACATTATACTCATTAATTCATAAACAATATATGTATTTTTTTTCAATGAAGTAGTAGAACATAATCTAATTTGATTTATTTAATGTTACTAGAAGTCAAGAGAATAAAGAGATTATGCTACTTATCTTTCTCAATTAACAAATTATTATTCTTGCATACCTGAATATTGCTAACTTTCTTTTTCATGATGAACACCATGTCCAACACCTGTAACTACACACATATCTAAACAACTAGATGTAAACATTAGATATATTCTATTACAAATAAATGCTTTATTGATAGCTTAGCTATAAGAATCATTATTAAGAAGTGAAATCATTGCATTAGAAACTTAGTGAAAAACCCTAAGGGATTGGACCTAAGCCTCGGGGGCTCGTCATCGATGGCCTTGCCTACGTTCACGCTTAGAGACTTTGTAGTTTGACTAAATATCTTTGAATCATATCATACTAGTTCATCATAACAAGGGTTCAAAACATCATATTTTTATTATATATGTATCCATAAATACAAAGCGGGTACACAACCCTTTCTAAGGTAGAGTCCCCAGGATAGTCTCTTCATTGACTACCACCCACCTAGGTAGAACAATGACAAGAATCAAAGTTAAGTATCTAATATACACACATACCACAAGGAGGTTTTGAAATTTTAAAAATAATAAGTTTCAATAAATATAATAGAATATTGTCTTACTACTAAAGTTCTCCCATAACTAATAATTCTATTACAACTCCAATATCACAAGACCACTCAATGTAATATTGAGGTCAAAATAATTACTAGAGACACATATAAAATTACTCAAGAGTATCTCAAGAAATAAGATGAGTAACAAAACCCTCTCACAAAAACCCCTAACAACCTACCTCTCAAAGGTTCCACATAAATTGGGTTACTAAACAGATCAGTACTAGAGACTACCATTAAGGAATTATATCCAATCAAGTCTTCAATTAATTTTACCCACAAAATACTCTCAAGGTTAAGTATAGTATATTAAAATAGTATCACATTGTTAATTTATTAATAGATCATTCACATATAACTATAAGAATTGGAGTATTTAAAATATACTAGATTGTATTACACCATTCAATGAGCAAAATGAGTAGAAGAATGGTTCAATTAGGATGTTTAACAATTAATGATTATTAACATCACTAATCTAGATTTTTGATCTATACACATGTATTAATTAAGTCTCATTAAACTTGAGTAACGTCCTTACTCCACAATTACAATTCTAAACCATTTCTATATATAATTGCCCCCAAATATCAAAACCTAATAAATAAATGAAAACTAATTTCTAGAATACTTGACGAATTAAATATGCTATAAAATTTACTAAGCCATTTAAAATAATCTTAAAATAAATTTAACAAATTTAAATTATAAATAAAATTGATTATAAAATATTCATAACTAAATCTATAAATTAACCTTTAAGATCATCTTAAAGATCTTTTAATAAAAAAATAAAAAATAAATAAAGATTCTAATTAATTTTAAAATTAAAGGGCTAATAAGATAAAGTTAAATAACTCTTAAAATTTTAAGAAGAATCTATTCCATATTCTAATAAAAATATCTACTTCGAAATAAAAGATGGAAAATGTATCAAGTTTAATCTATTGTTTTTTTTAATACCTTATATTATAAAGTAATGTCCCACTTTTAATTTATCTTTTTTATCCTTCTTTATTTATTTATTTCTTCTTCTTCTTTTCTTCCTATAATCTTTCCTTACATTTCTCCTATCTTCTCTCCTTATATCTCTCCTTATATATCTCCTATAATTTCTTCTATGTTCTCTCCTTATATATCTCCTATCTTTCTTCCTATAATTTCTCCTATGTTTTTAATAAAAATTTAAAGGATATTTGCCAAAAGATTTATCATAAATTTATTAAATTTAAAATCTAACAATCTCCCTTATTTAATTTAACAAATAACTTATTAAATAAATATATCAAAATAAAATATTATAAAGCTAAACATGATAATATTTAAATATTAAAATAATTTAGAACCTTAAAACAACATCCACTTTAAAACAACATCATGATTTTTGTGTTTGATAGGGGAAAGTATATTTAGAGTCTTGGCTTCGTTGCTTCATTGATGTTTGCTTGTGTGGAACTCTCTTTCGGCTAGTGCCATTAACATGATGTTAATGTGCCTCTAGTCTCTGTTATGGGCCAACACCCACTTGCTGCTTTTATCTATCAAAAACATCCACTTTAATACATTTATTATTTCAACATTATTATTATTTTAATTATTTTTAAATTAACTTATGCCTATTGCATAAATTTTTAGTCCTAAATTTAAAAAAAAAAAAACCAAACAGAGCCAGGTTCCATAATTTTTAATACTAAAACCTTTTTCTCCCAAGATTTACAATAAATACAGTATTAATAATCCATCCCTAACTATAGGTTTTCTAGTTTATTTTATGTATATTATTGCTAAAGGTATTATAGTTTCATTTTACAAATTTGAAATCTAACCTGCGAGAGATAAATAATCACACAGGAAGAACACCATGAACAATCAGAGAGAGACACAGAGGAGACTTGGATCCTATGATGAAGGTTCATGAGACAACACTTCGGAGCCTAGAATTCTCTCAATCCTTATGCAACTTCCTGAGAAATCCTCCTCTCCAGCCTCTTCCAAAAACCACCAAATGACAATCTCAGAGAATAATAAATTCTCCCCTCAACTATAACTTTCCTACCAACGAAATACTCATCCCAATAATATTTCTTCTCAAGTCCAACTCCTCAAATCCAATTTCCTATCCCAACTCCCCTCTCACACAGGAATCTCTCATGTAAATAGATTGAAGGGAGTAGTTGAACACGAAAATCAACCAGTGCAACTATCCCAACTATCTATTAGTTAATAGTTTAGGATAAATATAATTAGTAGATCTATTCCCGTGAAGGGATAAATAATATTAATAATAAATTTACTAATTTACTTAACTAAGGTAATATAATTTACCAAACATATTTACCATCCATGAAAATAACATAGTTTAATTATTATTATTATTATTTTTTATAATCAATAGCAACTAACTCTTATATAAATAAAATATATATGGGTATGCTTCTCAAGGAAGTCACTAACCCAATGGAAACTTGGGACCCCTTACAAACTAGAGGTCTTGAGTTCCACTCCCACCCTCTATACTAACAAGACATAGAAGAGAGAGAGATACATAGTCTATAAAGTAGAAGTAAATATAGGAGTAGGTAATTAGTTTTATTTACTTTTATATTATATTTATTATTTTTGTTTATTCACTTTGCATTTATTATATTTATCTAAAGCCACATTATACATCAAAATAAATAGAATCATGATTATAACTAATACGCTCATAGGAACATAATTACAAACACATCAATAAATGAATATATACAGGTATGCATATACCTGTACACCCATATATGCGTACTTTGTATATACGATTAACACATAAAGGGAGAAAATAACATCATTATCCTACATATCTCATAACCAAATAAATGAGAATGACATCAAAGGTTATATAATGTAAGGAACTCAAATTGACCCAAAACCAAACCAAGAGATTGGGAAAATAATCAAAACTATAGGGTTTTCCTATGTGTGAACTATAGACCATCTTCAAACAACAACAACGATCGAGGATTTTGAGGGATCTCTTAGACCTGTGAAGCCAGGTGGAGATGATGCCCAGTACCTGCAAGTCTACATCATCGAGAAGAGATACATGTGCATAGATATATACAAAAATGCATTTGCAAACAGATGACCAGGATCGATACATCATGTGGACCTCAACTAAGTGAGTAACTACGACTTCATCCTGAGTCATGATAACACATCAATCACATATACATAAAGCATGAGGCATCACATATATATATAATGGTTAGCTTCCAAATCCTTGGATATACAAGATAAATGATTTTCCAAATTTCATAAACATTAAACAATAATCATAACTGATTATGTCTAAATATCTGATAAGCATATCATAGATATAAATATAAATACATAGCTCTATTCATCATAATGTAAAATGTCCAAATCAAAGAGTCCAAATATAATCATCGAAGAGGGTGTTACATCCTCCCCTCCTAAGACGAGACTTACTCCTGGAAGTCCGCAAGTTGGAAATGGAAGTACATCAAACATTATCTCCAAAATGCATTTTAACTAATATCACATGCTTAACTAATCCTTGAAACTAGGCACTATATAGAGAATAATCCTCATAACATGGTTAAGTATGAAATATATATCCTAATCAATTTTACTATCACCAACAAGGATAACTTCAACTTGATCAAATATCAGTATGAATAGAATTTTCCCTTTACTTAGAAAGTAAGAACCAAGGTAACTAGCTTGAACCACTCAATTTTCCTTAAAACATATCAAGGTGTTACAAATTCCTTCTCTTTCAATACATGCAGATTAAATTTTTACTTGCATCCAACACAACAATATATTTCAATCTTATATAAAACATTGAGCATATCCAAATGTGCCTCATAAACAATCATATCAGTCCACATCACTGGGATTACACATTGTTGGTTCTTCCCTTTGATCTTCACTTGCAGATTTATACTTTGATGGATAACTTTTAAAATAACCTTGACTCTATCACCACTCCAAAGTCTATAAGAAAGAGGGCCAATTAACAAGGATCAACAAGATCCTTCTACACTTTGAGCCTTAATGCTCAGGTGGGTGTACCCTTGATTCACTTCTTCAAAGGAATCCAAAATAATATACCACTATACCCATCACTGACTGATTGAAAGATATTATCATTTAATTTGTGCATGTGTGTGTAGTTGTAGACCATGAAAAGCTTCCAGAGAATGGACCAGTGCCTTATCCTAGCACATAGAGTCACCCAATTGCATATATCAGCTGAAAATCATAAATCAAACACTCTTGGGTTCAAGATAAGTGCTTTACCTATTACCCTTCTCCCTCAAACACAAGGACATCAGATTCTTATCTGGTTATGAACTCACTGAACTCACCCAAAAGACTTTAATCATAACTTTGTTAGGAACTTAGAGATGACTTCACAATACTCTTTGTTTACCATATGCTAATACACTTTGTGATACTAACATATATGAGCCCAGAACTAGAACAAGAAGACATACACAAATGCAAGATTGGAACCCAATAACATTCTCATTAACATACTTAGAATCAGTATACAATCAAAGCAATACTAAGATAGGATGCAGACCCAAAATCTGGTTTCTCCTTCTTCAAATGTTTATAGATCAACAACCTGGGACCAAAAGAAATCTTGGAAGCCCCACTAAGTCAAAAATGCTACAATATATACCACTCACTACCTTGGAAACCCAAAATAGGTTGCAACAAGCTATGGACAGCTAGGGCTAGGGCTTCACCCACCCAATCAACTTAACCAATCAAAAATTTATTACATTGGATGAAAAACCAAACAACCTGGATAATCAGATCCAAGAATGATCTGTAATCATGAGAAATTGTGAGCTCGGTGCAGAACGTCAAGGAAATGCCATGAGAACCAATCTAATCAGCCATCTACAAATACACCTCAAGCAACAAAACAATCCTTCACATCAACTTCGCAACTTCTACTATCCTGCAAAAATTAATTTTGAGCAACCCCCTTCATCGCACATGGTTCACTACTTGGAAACCCTACAAAATAATGGTTGTCACATGATCACATAGCCAGGAAAAGGGCTATGCGAACATGTGACACACTGCCAACATTCTCCACTAGGTACAAAAACATCATGCCATTGACCATTGAGACCCTCAAACCAGACTGCAACACCTACCACCATTAAACCAGTCAAAGACCATCCTTAAAACCATCAAAACCAGTACCTTCAATTGTGGAAACCCTCTGCAAGCTTGAATTTGAATTTCAACGGTAAAGTCTTTAGTACCCAGTTCATTTTAAAACATGATCGTTGATGATCCATCTTTCCTGACAAATCGGGCAGCCCTTAAAGGAATCCTGGTTTACATTTATACCTAGTTTCATGATCGCAAGACACCCTACTCACCCTTGTGATCATGTGATCACAATCCCCTAGTTGCACAACTGTGACCAAAAACCCTCTTGAGAAGTTGTGGTCCCACACTAGCAAGCTGCCAACCAGAAATAAGCACGTCGGCAAGACCCACCTTAACTCTGCAACCATGACGTCCAAGTAGTTGTCCCATGATCACATAGCCAGGAAAAGGGCTATGCGAACATGCCATAGGCCACCACATCAGCACCATGTCACCACTCCCCATTTTCTTGATAGCGGGACCACCAACTTTCATCACCAACGGGCCCAGGGATAGGTATCAACTGGTCACATGATCACATGTCAGAAAAATCTAACATGCGATCATGCAACAACCAACCACACGATGCCACATAACCACAAGTGGGACCACTGCAAACAAACCCATCAGCATCTAATTGGATGGTGGGTGCATGATCGCATGGGGTGAGAATATTCCATGCGATCACATGCCGACCGTAGATTGAAATCTCTAACACAAGCCCCGCTGACAAGTTCTGACTCATCACCACATGGACCAATAAAAAATGAGCACCTCAGCACCATCTGACACGCAGACCCACCTAGACACATGGCACGCCCACATAGGAAAATCTAATAGCCGTCTCATAATCTCATAGACTTGATACACTTCATAAGCTTTTACACCAACCATTGATTTTATACGGATGTCAGGTCCCACTGCAATTCCACATCACCATCTAGCTCAACCAACCAAACACTGACACATTAGTGCCATCGAGAAAATAGGTCCCACCGCACTTATCCACCAACAAGCCCCAAGCGACAAATGTCAACTGGTCACATGGTTGCATGTCAAAAATTCTTGACATGTGATCATGTGACAACCAATGAAAACATGCACCTTCGCTTCCTTTCTGACATCGGGACCACCACTGAAGAAATGCCTGAAACAAACAAGATCAATGGCAAGCACATGATCTCATGAGCATGGAATATTCCTTACACTCATACGCTGACCGTCGATCTCCTCCCTCTACCACTTGAAGAATCTAGCCCCACCAACCATCGCACTTGCGCAATTAAGACCGACGAACAAGGAGTGCCAATAGAAGAGAAGAAATGCGAGGTCGAAAACATCGAGGGTATTCTGCCTTATTCAAACCTTCAACTAGTCCTAGAGGTGGGGATGATAAGTGCGAGTCGAGAACAACTGAGGTTTTCATGTAGACCCCAAAAGTAACAGAGACAGAAAACAATAATGGGTTTTCGACAATTTGGCATATTAAGAACTATCTCCTGCAGACCTTAAAAATTGAATAACTCCTTGGATTTTGCAATTTAGGAGATGCGATAAAAGTGAGAGCTAGGTGACACAATGAAGAACAAGGGGCCAAGAGTGCACACCAAAAGACCCTGGGGATCTACTTCGCATGCCAAAACTATGCTTGGAGGCATGACAGGACACTTAACAAAAACTTTGCAGGGAGTAGGCCATTTTCATAGGATTTTTGCATTGACAAGAAAATGGACTAACAGTAGCTCTGTCTGGGGATGCATGCCTCTTGCAGGCATGGAAAGAATCTAGAATCATTGGTTAAAGTAGACCACCCATAGGTAGAAAAAAGAAGACAACAGAAACAAGCGAGGCAAACTTGCAACTAAGACAAAATAGGACCAGGGACCAGACAACTTTATAGAATTTACAGGGCTTTGCACATATATACAAACCTATCTACTATTCATGGAAAAAGGAATACCTCAAGAGAAGTATTTCTTCAAGAATTGTCCATGAACAGGCAATTCTTGAACATTACCATTCAGTTCTTTTATAACATAAGAATGTTGGCCCCATTTTTCATGAATTTGATATGGCCCTAGTCAGATTGGATCAAACTTACCATGCTTTCCTCTATCCTCCAATTTGGCATTCCAAATTAATACTAAATCATCAGGCTCAAACTTTCTTGTGACAGTCTTCTTGTCATATAGGTTTTTAAACTGTAACTGTAACTTGGCATTTCTTGAAGCTGATTCTCTCCTGATTTCATCCAACCTGATGAGATCCTCAATCCTCAGTTGCATCTCATCATATATATCATCATCATATAATTGCACAAATTTATACATCTCTAACAGATTATTCTGAAGCATCCTTCCATGTATTCCATACACAAGGTCAAATGGTGCATAACCAATTGCCTTCTTTACTGTCACCCTATCAGCCCATAGAGCTAATGGCAACTTTGCATTCCATGCCTTCTTGTTCTTTTCAAGAATCCTCTTGAGGATTTCAATCAAAATCTTATTAGTAGATTCTACCTGATCATTTCCTTGTGGATGATAAGGTGAGGAATAAGAAATCTGAATTCCTAAACCTTTGCAAAAATCCTCATATTCAATAGACCTGAAACACATGGCATTATCACTTACTATTCTCTCAGGGCACCCAAACCTTTTGACAATGTTATTCAAAAGGAAATCAATTACCACCCTACTTGTTGCATTCCTTGTGGGGATAGCCTCTACCAACTTTGTGAAGTAATCAGTGGCAATTAAGATCCATGAGTGTCCTCCACTTGACTTGTTTGGTATCTCCCCTATAAAATCAATTCCCCATTGTTGGAAAGGAGCTTGTACCTCTACTGATCTTAATGGAATATTTCTTGAAAATTTAATCCTACCAGAGAACCTTTGACAAGCATCACATCTCCTTACCAACTGTTCTACATCCTTGAAGATTGTGGGCCACCATAATCCTACTCTCAAGATCTTATGAGTAGTAGTTTTACCCATATAGTGTCCACCACAAATTCCCTCATGCATTTCTTTTAACAACTTGTTATCTTGATCTTCATCAACACATTTTAAAACTATGCAATCCAAATTTTTCCTATACAATTTACATCTCACAATCACATACTTGATGGCCTATAATTTCAATGTTCTTTTCTTATTGTCATCCATGTTTGCTGGACACTTCATATTTCTCAAGTAATAAATGATATCTTGATACCAAACACAATCATCCATATCACATGTATAATCAATTTCAAAATGATTTACCTAATTAGCATCAAGATTGGATTGGGCCATCAGTTTTGCTAATCCTTGTCCTCTAACCAACTTAGTAATCTAGACATCAATGTTGAATTCTTGAATTTTATTGATCCATCTGCATTTTATCCTAGACACCTCTTGTTGTGAGAAGATATCCTTGACTGCTGCACTTGGCACAAAGGCAATCACAACTACCCCCATCAAGTAACACCTAAAAGCCTTCACTGCCTTGACAAGCACATATGCTTGTTTCTCATTGATATCATACTTCAATTCAGCAGCCTGCAAAGATTTACTGAAGAATGCAATAGGCTTCTCAAAACCATCCTTATTCTTTTGTAAAAAAATGACAACAATAGTATGAAAAGATGCAAAGGAAAAGATGTGCATTGGGATACTATAATCAGGTGCCTTAAGTACTGGTGCATCTTTGATAGCTTGTTTGATATTCTTGAAAGCTTCATTAGGCTCACATCTTAGATATAGGTCTAGTAACCTTTGCAAAATTTGTCACAAATCTTCTCAAGAAATTTACCTGACCAAAGAAGGAATTAATTCCTTTAACATTCTTTGGCCTCTGGATTTTATCAATAGCTGCTACTCTCTCAGGGTCAATTCTCACTCCTTGCTTTCCAACCAAGTGGCCAAGCAACTTGCCCTCAATGACACCAAAAGCACATTTCCTTGGATTTAGTGAAATGCCATATTCCAAAGCCCTTACAAATATTTTCTCTAAATGAATACAATGGTCCTCTTCCTTCTTGGAATAAGTAGTCAAATCATCTTGATTAACAACAAGGAAATCATTTATAAAATCTGAAAAGGCAACATCCATTGCCCTCTGAAAAGTTGCACCAGCATTTGTTAGACCAAAAGGCATTCTCACATAAACATATGTCCCCCAAGGTGTAGTGAAAGTTGTCTTGAATTGTTCTAACTCCTTAACAATCACCTAATTGTAACCAGAGAAACCATCCATCATAGATATCAATTCTGATCCAGTTACTCTTTGTAGCATAGCTTCCATATTGGGCAGACAATAGTTATCCTTTAATGAGATGATGTTCAAATTTTTGAAGTCTACACAAAGCCTTATGTCACCATTTTTCTTTCTGAAAGGAACAAGGTTTGAAACCCAAGAAGAGTTCCTTATAGGTTTGATAATTCCAGCATCTCTCAACTTTATCAATTCCTCTTGCATCTTGGGTGCCAAAGTAGGATTAATAGGCCTTTGTTTTTGTCTAAAAGGTTTAGCATCCTCCCTCAAATGAATAACATGCTGAAATAAATCTTCTCTATAAACCTTTAGGTCATCATATGACCATGCAAAAACATGCTTGAATTTCCTCAACAATTCAATCAGAGACTTTCTTATTTTATGAGACAAATCCCTACCAATATACACTTTCTTAGGTGCCTCTATTGTCCCAAGATTTATCTCCTCCACTTCCATGTGATTTTCCTTTTTAATATCCTTCTGAACTCTATCCTGGTTGTCAAATATAGTTTCTAAGACAACAAGCCCCCTAGGAACCTTGATAGTTTTAAGTTGAATAACTTCATTACCAAGGACAACTTCTTTTCCCTCTACACTCTCAACCAAGGTTGAGCAATCAAATTCTTGACCATGATACTGATCTTCACAATTCATAAACTTCAGTATATCATTATCATCATCAAAAACATGCCAATTTTCAACATTATCTGGTATGCTCGGTCTAGTCTGAATTTCAACTCTAGAGATACCAGCAAAAGTAACATCGCTAGGATTGATTGCTATATTGGCTAACAAATCAGTCATCTTATTATTACTCCTATCCTTCCACTCAATATTGAAGGCATCAAAATGCTCAATCAAATCCCAAACAACATTCCTATATTGTTTCAACCTTTTGTTCTTGGAAGCGTATACTGATCTAACTTGGGACACCACAAATTCATAATCCCCTACAACTCTTAAGCATTTAATTCCATGCTTTTGTGCCAACTTCAATCCTAACAACAATGCTTCATATTCTACTATATTATTGGTACAAAATAAATTCAATGTGAAAGAAAACTTGTAGGTGTTCCCATCAGGAGAGATGAGTAAAATACCTGGTCCTGCACCATCCTTATAGCTAGCACCATCAAAGTACATCACCGAAAAATCACCCCTCACCAATTTAGCTTTCACCTCAATAGATATGGGTGGCAATATAAGGTCCTTCTCAAGCATAGGGATTTATGCCCTAAAAGCATTAATGTCAGTATCCACAAAGCATGTAGTTTCATAATCAATGTTCCTTTCAATCATGTGGCATACTCTTGGCTCTCTCTCAATCTTGATAAACTAATCATCAATCATGAAAGTTTCATAGGACAGATCACATTGTAAACTTCCACCCATTGCAGCACTCCATCTTTTATATAGTAGCATCCCATAATGAGGTGGGATATCCACCACCAAGACACTCATTGTTAACTCTTTCTCTGGATATGCTACCAGCCTATATGGCATTGCATTGATGGTGCCAATAACTGGTACCTCTCTCTGATCCATTGCACAACACCTTCCTTGAATTGTATCAACTTTAAGGCCCAACTTCTCCATGATTTTAAAAGGCATAACAGTATTAGAGGCGCCAATATCAATCATACAATTTCTTAGTTTCATACCACTCACAAGAGCACTTAAAAATAATGGATCAATGTTCTCAAGGCTAGCATTGATAGAACTGTCCAAATATATAGGAGGAATTTGAGATACAATCCCCTGAGCAGCAGCTCCTTTCAAAACTTTACCCTAAGATTCATTGCATGCAACATCATTATTATGAACACTATCTACCCATGCAATGGATCTATCTTTGTGTTCAGGGATCCTCAACAATTCTAACAATGGAACCTTAACTGTGATTTGGGACAACACGGATAATATATCAACAGGAGCAGTGGGAGGAACCTCAATTTGTACTGCCTTTGTATCTCTTTGTCTATCTGAAACATTAGGTGCATTGACCACCCTCATCTTCTCATTCTTAGCCATTGTACTAACTGGCTTTTCAATCTCACTAGAGGTTTTTTCCATTCCAACTCCCTTAGGCTCACAATTCTTACCCTTTTCATTCTTGAATTTCACCATGTGATCACCTTTTGATTTGTTTTCATTAGGATCTCTGGAGTTGGTACTCTTTATAAAAATTCCTGTAGCTTTCTCATTTGTATTCCTTGCCACCATGCCCCTCGTTTTCACTTGAGCAATCATTTCTATAGTAATTCTATCCATTTCTTCCCTAGAAGGTCTTCTCAAATTCACTGGTTCAGAAGAAAAGTTCATGTTACATGTCTTTTCATCAATGCCTTCATCATCAGAAAATACCTCTTGATGAAAAAGGCTCTGATTATGTCTCTTCACATTTACATTTGCCTCTTCATCAAAATCAGAATCATCTTCATATCCTAGATATGAAGTAGCCATGTTGCATCCAACATCATCATGATCTTCTTCTTGATTTATCTCCTCACCTCCACAATCTTGATTTGTAGCCATGGATTGTGCAACCACATAATACTCTACAGAATGAGGGGACTGACATACAACACACCAAGGTGTATCTTCTATAACATTTATAGAAGATTTTTGTAGAGGATCAGGGACAACTCTGTCATTATTTCTTCTTGTAGCAGGGACAATAGGCTTGCCATCCTTCCATTGGGCGTTGTAGGGATAATTCTACAATCTATTTTGCCTACTAAAATTATTGTTGAACTGAGGCTTCTCATTGGTAGAAAAATTACTATTTCTATTGACAGGTGCTTTCAAGTCCTTCAATGCATTGAGTACTTTATTCAACTTGTCTTCCTCTTGTTTCTTATTTCCAACATTTTTATCATTATCCCTTTTATATCTCTTGTCTCCAAACAAATTTGGATCATCTCTTTTCCCACCCAATTTTCTTGATATCTTCATATTGTTTTCAATATTAACAGCAATCCTAAAAGCATCTCTAAGAGTTCTTGGTTCCTTGTCCCTCAAAAAATAACCCATCTTTCCTTCAAATGCATTAAAGTATGTGGTTAAACAAACATTGTCATCTAACCTCATAACTTGGAACAACTTATGCATACCTTTCTGAAATCTCATGTTAAACTTGGCTACAGACTCATTATGATTTTTTCTTATGGTATTGAATTCATTCAGCATGAAACTAGCATTAGGCCTATCATCGTATTGCTCCTTAAAACATGTCTCAAAGGAATCCCAAGTATCAATACGTTTATCAGGGAGTCTCTTGAACCAGTCTCTAGCATCCTCCATTAGAGATTGAACAAATAATTTCATGACTACATCCTCATGCTCTACGTCATAGTCATTAAGCATATCAACAAATAACCTAAGCTGCTCCTCGCAGCTAATAGCATTATTACCAAAAAACTTAGGTACATTATCTCTTATATCCTTTGGAAAAGCATTTGTGTAGCCTAGTATCCCATCAAAATTAATTTTCCTATAGCCTTCTAATTGCATAGGTCTTCTCTGAAAACTTGAACTAGTATTCCCACTAGCATTAGCATTATTATCTACATTCTCACCCATATTTCTATTTGACTATCTGTTAGGGTCAACAACTAGTATGGTGGATGCATTAGGAATACGATTGTTAGTAGTAGCATTGCTAGGTGTAATAGTAGTGTTCATAGATGGCATACCTAATTCAGCAATAGAAGGGCCATGAACATTAGCTAATGAAGCCTTCAAGAACTGGATCTTTCTTCTCTTTTCCGTAATAGAAACATCAATCTTAGCTCTTTCCAATTCTTGAGCCAGACCTTCATCCTCCTTTCTTTTTCTCTATATCACTATTTCCTTACTTGAATCAGGTGGTGGGATTTTTGGTATTGTCACTGGTTTGCTTGCTTGGTCACCCACCATCTTTTGCTTTCCTTTCTCATTAATAAAAATAGCAAGTCTAGTGATCCTATGTCCATCCTTATCCTTGGGAAAAGGAGCATAACTTTCCACTTGTCTGATCATGAGGCCCTCTTCATCAAACTCATGGTCCTGCAACAAGCACTCCTGCTCACTCCTTAGAGCTTCAAGATCACCAAAAACATCATGTTGCAAAGCCTTAGGAGTAGAAGCAAGCATCCTATTTTTCTCCTTCATTTCATTAATTTTCATCAACAGAGACTGCCTCTCCAATAAAGCATTTACCTTTTCAGCCTCTCTCTCCTCTTGTAATCTTTTATATATGGCATCCTTCTCTACCAACTGCAACCTAAGTGCATTTAGGTCACATGGATCTATCATGTTGTCTTCAAAGCTTGATGAAACCTCCACATCAGTAGGATGATGGTATGGGAAATGCACTCACCTTGGATCTATGGGCTGCCTTCTGAAATTATCTTAATCAAGATTTAAATCAACCACAAGACCCACATCTTTAGCTTTTGTTCATCCTGACCTGTAGGCAATGAACCCTTATCTTGAAATACTTCTGGGTTATCATAAAATTTATCTCCCGAGTGACCACCATCTAATCTAGAAACTCTATCTTGTGAACCTTCCTCACTTGAGGAAACATGTGGTGCTCTACCTCTAGTATTTCTTTGTTCTCTCATGGGAGCACTAGTAGACTCACCATCTCTCCTAATCCAACTCTTATTTTCCTATCTAGGTAATTGCTCCAAAGTGACCTCTGGATTCTTTCTAACAAAGGACCTAGTATTCCTTCTCTTTTCCATCTTTGTAGTCTGTAACACCGGTTCTAACCCTTTTGAGTCACCACCCACCAAAGTGGGAAATCCTTTATCTGAATACAATAGGAAAACAAGAATGCACTTTAAAAACCTTTATCTCTAGACTCTCCCCAGCAGAGTCGCCATTTTGTTGGTTCTTCCCTTTGATCTTCACTTGCAGATTTATACTTTGATGGATAACTTTTAAAATAACCTTGACTCTATCACCACTCCAAAGTCTACAAGAAAGAGGGCCAATTAACAAGGATCAACAAGATACTTCTATACTTTGAGCCTTAATGCTCAGGTAGGTGTACCCTTGATTCACTTCTTCAAAGGAATCCAAAATAATATACCACTGTACCCATCATTGACTGATTGAAAGATATTATCATTTAATTTGTGTGTATATGTGGCTGTAGACCATGAAAAGCTTCCAGAGAATGGACCAGTGCCTTATCCTAGGGTAGAGAGTCACCCAATTGCATATATCAGTTGAAAATCATAAATCAAACACTCTTGGGTTCAAGATAAGTGCTTTGCCTATTACCTTTCTCCCTTAAACACAAGGATATCAGATTCTTATCTGGTTATAAACTCACTAAATTCACCCAAAAGACTTTAATCCTAACTTTGTTAGGAACTTAGAGATAACTTCATAATACTCTTTGTTTACCATATGCTAATACACTTTTGATACTAACATATATGAGCCCAGAACCAAAACAAGAAGACATACACAAATGCAAGAATGGAACCCAATAACATTCTCATTAACATACTCAGAATTAGTATACAATCAAAGCAATACTAAGATAGGATGCAGACCCAAAATCTGGTTTCTCCTTCTTCAAATGTTTATAGATCAACAACCTAGGACCAAAAGAAATCTTGGAACCCCCACTAAGTCAAAAATGCTACAATATATACCACTCACTACCTTGGAAACCCAAAATAGGTTGCAACAAGCTATGGATAGCTAGGGCTAGGGCTTCACCCACCCAACCAACTTAACCAATCAAAAATTTATTACATTGGGTGAAAAACCAAACAACCTAGATAATCAGATCCAAGAATGATCTGTAATCATGAGAAATTGTGAGCTCAGTACAAGACATCAAGGAAATGCCATGAGAACTAATCTAATCAGCCATCTGCAAACACACCTCGAGCAAAAAAATAGTCCTTCACATCAAATTCACAACTACTACTATTCTACAAAAATTAATTTCAAGCAACCCCCTTCATCACACATGGTTCACTGCTTGAAAACCCTACAAAATAATGGTTATCGCATGATCACATAGCCAAGAAAAGGGCTATGCAAACATGCGACACACCGCCAACATTCTCCACTAGGTACAAAAACATCATGCCATTGACCACTGAGACCCTCGAACCAGATTGCAACACCTAGCACCATTAAACCAGTCAAAGACCATCGCTAAAACTATCAAAACTAGTACCTTCTACCACAAAAGACCCTCTGCAAGCTTGAATTTGAATTCCAATGGTCAAGTCTTTGGCACCAAATTCATTTTAAAACATGGTCGTTAATGAACCATCTTTCCCGGCAAATCGGGCGGCCCTTAAAGGAATCTTGGTTTACATTTATACCTGGTCACATGATCGTAAGACACCCTACTCACCCTTGTGATCATGCAACTACAATCCCCTAGCCATGCAACTATGACCAAAAACCCTC
Organism: Chamaecyparis obtusa; assembly: GCA_027943335.1. Classification (NCBI taxonomy): domain Eukaryota; kingdom Viridiplantae; phylum Streptophyta; class Pinopsida; order Cupressales; family Cupressaceae; genus Chamaecyparis; species Chamaecyparis obtusa. Next base: position 18,498 of record BSBK01012065.1, read on the forward strand.
TTAAGAAGTCATGGTCCCACACCAGCAAGCCGCCAACTAGAAATAAGCACATTAGCAAGACCCACCTTAACTCCGCAACCGCGATGTCCAAGCAGTTGTTGCATGATCGTATAGCTAGGAAAAGGGCTATGTGAACATGTGACAAGCCACCACATCAACACCATGTCACCACTCCCCATTTTCCTAATAGCAGGACCACCAACTTTCATCACCAATGGGCCCAGGGACAGGTGTCAACTGGTCGCATGATCGCATGTCAGAAAACTATGACATGCAATCATGTGACAACCAACCACAAGATGCCACATAACCACCAGTAGGACCACTACAAACAAACCCATCAGCATCTAATCAGATGGTGGGTGCATGATCGCATGGGGTGAGAATATTCCATGTGATCACACGTCGACCATAGATTGAAATCTCTAACACAAGCCCCGCTGACAAGTTCTGACTCATGACCACATGGACCAATTGGAAATGAGCACCTCAGCATCGTCTGACACGTGGACCCACCTGGACCCACAACATTCCTACACAGGAAAATCCGATGGCCATCTCATAATCTCATAGACTTGACACACTTCATAAGCTTTTATGCCAACCATTGATTTTATATGGATGTTAGGTCCCACTGCAATTCCACATCACCATCTGGCTCAACCAACTAAACACTGACACATCAGTGCCAGCGAGCAGACAGGTCCCACAACACTTATCTGCCAATGGGCCCCAAGTGACAGCTGTCAACCAGTCACATGGTTGCATGTCAAAAATTCCTGACATTCGATCATGTGACAACCAATGAAAACATGCACCTTCGCTTCCTTTCTCAATTGGGACCACCACCGAAGAAATGCCTGAAACAAACAAGATCAATAGTAGGCACATGATCTCATGAGCATGGAATATTCCTTACACTCATATGCCAACCATCGATCTCCTCCCTCTACCGCTTGAAGAATCTAGCCCCACCAACCATTGCACTTGCGCACTTAAGATCAACAAATAAGGAGTGCTGGTAGAAGAGAAGAAATGCGAGGTCAAAAACATCTAGGGTATTCTACGAAGGATCCAAAACATCCAGGGTATTCTTCCTTATTCAAACCTTCAACTGGTCCCAGAAGTAGGGATGATAAGTGCAAGTCAAAAATAATTGAGGTTTTCATGCAGACCCCAAAAGTAACAGAGATAGAAAACAACAATGGGTTTTCGACAATTTGGCATATTAAGAACTATCTCCCGCAGACCTTAAAAATTGAATAACTCCCTAGATTTTGCAATTTAGGAGATGCGATCAAAGCTGGAGCTAGGTGACACAATGAAGAAAAAGGGGCCAAGAGCACACACCAAAAGACCTTGTGGATCTACTTCGCATGACAAAACTGTGCTTGCAGGCATGACAGGACACTTAACAAAAACTTTGCAGGGAACAGGCAATTTTCATAGGATTTTTGCATTGATAGGAAAATGGACTAACACACATCACAAGGATTAGGAGTGGATATGCCTCTGGAAAAACTCTCACTCTGGGATACAATACCAGTCTCATCTATATCCAAAATCCATAATCAATACCTCACACAGTGGCTTGATGGTGTCTTGGGCCTTTGTCATGAAGACCCTCTATAAAAGTCCACATGTCATATCCCTTGTTTTTGTAAGGTGGTTAGCCTCCAAGGAACATACACCACACATAGGAAGGTAGTGGATACTAGCTACATAATAGCCTCACATACCCCCATCCTCAAAGGTTCCTTGTGTCTACTTCCTCATATACACTCACCAAGTCCGCCTCATGTGTATTTTAGTGAGGAATCACAACACAACACAAGACCAATATTATGAAAGGAGATAGTTTAGCCATCAAAGCTCAACAATAATATTAAATAATAAATAAATAAATAAATAAATAAAATAGAATTATCAATCTCAACAATAAGATAAGAAGAATCCAAGATAAATTTCATAAGTCTTGGCTAAACTATTATAGAAAAAGATAAGAAAAATGTTGGTCTACACAACTGAAGATAAAAAAATTCCATCATAAATTGCACATCACATCACTGTGTGACTATATCTAGTCACCTAATGAGGAAGGAGGGAACAATGTCCATCTATCACAATAGCCCTTCATGTGGTTGGGCCCGGGCAACACTAACCGCATGGCATAGGGGGTTCACCTCGATAGTACCCCTGCATCAGATAGTGCAAAATAAGCATGCCAACCCACCCAGTATGACCATACACCAAGTGGAGTAAGCACACTCTAGTCGTATGTCACATGGCAGTGTTCCTTGTGGAGTAGGCACACACAAGACACACCCTGCATAAAAATTTCTCTCATAGATGATCATCATAGCCAGAGGTATACATGGCTTGGGCCCACCCATATGCCTACCGCATCTACAAACAAAGCATCCATGGGTGACCCTCTATAAGCATGCAATCATCACCAATATACTCTGCATCAAGTAGGACACAAAATACATACATATAGTATGCCTTCACGTAATCATGTACATGGCATTGTGTTCTTGAGCTCAGCTAACTACCATCAGCAACACGACATGATCACCTCACACTATGTCAGAACAATAGTGGGCCATGGCATCATACTCATTGCATCATGTCGGAACATGTGTGAATATGGTATCGATCACAACATGGGCTAACAGAATCTCCCTCCACATGTTGGACCACATAGAAATTTACATATCCATAAATCATATATCTCCTCATAGAGGTTCATATCTAGTACTAGTATTGTGCTCAAGAACTATGGAAATTAGGATAAACACTTATGAACCAAATGTTTAGGTTCATCATAAGGGGAAGCATAGTTTACTCTTTTCCCTCAGGTAGTGGAAGCTAAGGTCACTTCGCGCTGCCATTATATGTACGCCACATAAATACCTGAAGAAATGGTGCTACTACTACCCCTCCACATACTAAATTACCAACACTCATGGGTTGGCACTCAGTAGGGTTACAAACAAGAAAGCAACACATGAGTGGTATGGTTCTCCCATACCTTTATCCAAAACATAACTTTTGTTGATGACACTTATATTGCACCACTCCATGGAACTCAAATAATTACTGGTTATACACAACACCCAACATAAGCACTAGCACTGGTTTTATCACATTTACAAGGAAGTACACAATAACATCACACAGTATCCATATATTCCAATTTTTATTTTATTTTATTTTCACAACTCACTTTGTCTACCTAGTACAAAATACCAATGACATACTTAATCACATTTCACCTCCTCATGGGCATATGCCAATATCCAATGTACACATATCAATCTTTGCCATTCCCATAATAACATCTATTTGCAAGATGACTTTCACTTATATAAAATAAGGCACAAGGAAAAATGATACACTATATTTCTTCAAGAGTCATCGAATCAACACATATTTGTTTTAATTAAGAAAAGGAAACAATAAACTTGTACTACATACATTTATTAGTCACATAATAAATTCACAACTAATCATTATAAAACATTATGGATATTCACTTTTCACCCAATCAGGGACACTAAGAGTGGACCAAGTATCATCTTTTCAAATAAATGAATTAGCTAGGTACTTTCATTACACATGATAAATCCCTCCAATAAAGACACAACACACCATATAGACATTTCAAGACACTAGTTTTCACTAACATAATGACTTCAATACTACTAAGGAAATACATTGAATTCTCAATTGCCTAATATTGCAATTTGGGGAGGATAATCACATCATTACTAGACTTACCATAGCATTCATATTTCATCTAAATATTACCTATTCACCAAGTCAAGAACAAACAATTTCAGAAAGATAGTCAAGAAAATATTACATCAACCCTACCTATTCCTTCAATAATTGTACCAAAAGAACACATATTACTTTCATTATGAAAAACTCATAATTTCATCTCTATGGTTAATCCCTACATAGGCTTATAGTCACAAATGGACCTTAGGTCTATTAGCCAAGAATTTCCAAAATCAACAAATTAAATCATATTTTTACTTTATATAGATAACATCATTTTATGGCTATTCATCAAGGAGAGAGAAGAGATATTTATTTTAATTTTTGGTGATTATTATCAAATATCACTAATGTAATTCATGTAAACATTCAGGTGTTATAAAAAAAAATCAATCATGCATCGTGTCACATTATCATTTGCATATAAATCCAAAGAGAAATACTCACAATGTTAATTTAGCAGATGTTCCCCACTATTTGTAATTCTTCAATGACAACATGACCAAAATGATTACCCAAGAATTCCAATGTTGCAACATAATTAATAAGGTCCTAAATTCATGTTTTGTACAAGGATTTATTTTTCAATTCTATTCTAAAATAAGGAAAAAGAAAGAGAGAGACAATATTTCAGTCCCTACATTAGCCTATAATATGTATGTAGTAACTTCATCATTTGAATCTATAATAAGGAGAACTACCATGGTAACATCATTAACTAGATTCATTGATCACACATAGCTATTATAATATTTAAAATAGAATAAGGTTTTAAGCCCTTTCAAGTCAATCAAGAAACCTATAATCACTATAACAAGCACTCGTGATGACAAGTTTTAGAGGAGATATGGTTGGCTACTATCAACACTTATGGTACAAAATAACTTGTAATACTAATTTGAGTTTTTCTAGGAGTACAACAAAAGGGTGACATAAAATATGAGGAATTAATTAATGTTTATTTACTAGAAAGATATTCACTATTTGAGAAAGTACTTAGGAGGCTCATTCATTATTTCTAGAATGCAAAATAGAAGTAATTTATGTATGACAGCCTAATCTTAGAAGAATGGGTACACTTTTTAAAAAAATACTATAGCATGAATACCAAGAACATAGTTCCTATATCTAGGATCTTATCTTATAATGACAATACAAAATTACACTATGCAAAATATTGAGCAATAAGTGAGCTAAGAGTCCCAGAGTTCCCAGTGTGGAAACCTAGTGCTCTAATACCAAATCCAATGCCCCACCAAGGAACCCTTGGCTCAAGGACATTATACTCATTAATTCATAAACAATATTTTTTTTTTTTTCAATGAAGTAGTAGAACATAATCTAATTTGATTTATTTAAATGTTACTAGAAGTCAAGAGAATAAAGAGATTATACCACTTATTTTTCTCAATTAACAAATTATTATTCTTGCATACCTGAATGTTGCTAACTTTCATTTACATGATGAACACCATGTCCAACACCTGTAACTACACACATATCTAAACAACTAGATGTAAAGATTAGATATATTCTATTACAAATAAATGCTTTATTGATAGCTTAGCTATAAGAATCATTATTAAGAAGAAGTGAAATGATTGCATTAGAAACTTAATGAAAAACCCTAAGGGATTGGACCTAAGCCTCGGGGGCTCATCATCGATGGCCTTGCCTACGTTCATGCTCAGAGACTTCGTAGTTCAACTCAATATCATTGAATCATATCATACTAGTTCATCATAACAAGGGTTCAAAACATCATATTTTTATTATATATGTATCCATAAATACAAAGCGGGTACACAACCCTTTCTAAGGTAGAGTCCCCAGGATAGTCTCTTCATCGACTACCACCCACCTAGGTGGAACAATGACAAGAATCAAAGTTAAGTATCTAATATAAACACATACCACAAGGAGGTTTTGAAATTTTAAAAATAATAAGTTTCAATAAATATAATAGAATATTGTCTTACTACTAAAGTTCTCCCATAACTAATAATTCTATTACAACTCCAATATCACAAGACCAATGAATGTAATATTAAGGTCAAAAGAATTACTAGAGACACATATAAAATTACTCAAGAGTATCTCAAGAAATAAGATGAGTAACAAAACCCTCTCACAAAAACCCCTAACAACCTAACTCTCAAAGGTTCCACATAAATCGTGTTACTAAACAGATCAGTACTAGAGACCACCATTAAGGAATTATCTCCAATCAATTCTTGAATTAATTTTTCCCACAAAATACTCTCAAGGTTAAGTATAGTATATTAAAATAGTATCACATTGTTAATTTATTAATAGATCATTCACATATAACTATAAGAATTGGAGTATTTAAAATATACTAGATTGTATTACACCATTCAATGAGCAAAATGAGTAGAAGAATGGATCAATTAGGATGTTTAATAATTAATGATTATTAACATCACTAATCTAGATTTTTGATCTATACACGTATTAATTAAGTCTCGTTAAACTTGAGTAACATCCTTACTCCACAATTACAATTCTAAACCATTTCTATATATAATTGCCCCCAAATATCGAAACCTAATTAATAAATGAAAACTAATTTCTAGAATACATGACCAATTAAATATGCTATCAAATTTATTAAGACATTTAAAATAATCTTAAAATAAATTTAACAAATTTAAATTATAAATAAAATTGATTATAAAATATTCATAACTAAATCTATAAATTAACCTTTAAAATCATCTTAAAGATCTTTTAATAATTTTAAAATTAAAGGGCTAATAAGATAAAGTTAAATAACTCTTGAAATTATAAGAAGAATCTACTCCATATTCTAATACAAATATCTACTTAGAAATAAAAGATGGAATATGTATCAAGTTTAATCTATTCTTTTTTTTAATACCTTATATTATAAAGTAATTTCCCACTTTTAATTTATCTTTTGTATCCTTCTTTATTTATTTATTTCTTCTTTTTTTTTCCCTATAATATTTCCTTACATTCCTCCTATCTTCTCTCCTTATATCTCTCCTTATATATCTCCTATAATTTCCTTTATGTTCTCTCCTTATATATCTCCTATCTTTCTTCCTATAATTTCTCCTATGTTTTTAATAAAAGTTTAAAGGATATTTGCCAAAATATTTATCATAAAATTATTAAATTTAAAATCTAATAATCTCCATTATTTAATTTAACAAATAACTTATTAAATAAATATATCAAAATAAAATATTATAAAGCTAAACATGATAATATTAAAATATTAAAATAATTTAGAACCTTAAAACAACATCCACTTTAATACATTTATTATTTCAACATTATTATTATTTTAATTATTTTTAAATTAACTTATGCCTATTGCATAAATTTTTACTCCTAAATTTTTTTTTTAAAAAACCAAACAGAGCCAAGTTCCATAATTGTTAATACTAAAATGTTTTTCTCCCAAGATTCACAATAAATACAGTATTAATAATCCATCCCTAACTATAGGGTTTCTAGTTTATTTTATGTAGATTATTGCTAAAGTTATTATAGTTTCATTTTACAAATTTGAATTCTAACCTGCGAGAGATAAATAATCACACAGGAAGAACACCATGAACAATCAGAGAGAGACATAGAGGAGACCTAGATCTTGTGATGAAGGTTCATGAGACAACACTTCCCGAACCTAGAATTCTCACAATTCTTATGCAACTTCTTGAGAAATCCTCCTCTCTAGCCTCTTCTAGAAACCACCAAATGACAATCTCAGAGAATAATAAATTCTCCCCTCACAGCTATAACTTGCCTACCAACAAAATACTCATCCCAATAATGTTTCTTCTCAAATCCAACTCCTCAAATCCAATTTCCTATCCCAAATCCCCTCTCACATAGGAATCTCTCATGTAAATAGATTGAAGGGAGTAGTTGCACAGGAAAATCAACCGGTGCAACTATAATTAGTAGATCTATTCCTATGAAGGGATAAATAATATTAATAATAAATTTACTAATTTAATTAACTAAGGTAATATAATTTACCAAACATATTTACCATCCATGAAAATAACATAGTTTTATTATTATTATTATTATTTTCTTTATAATCAATAGCAACTAACTCTTATATAAATAAAATATATATGGGTATGCTTCTCAAGGAAGTCACTAACCCAATGGAAACTTGGGACCCCTTACAAACTAGAGGTCTCGAGTTCCACTCCCACCCTCTATACTAACAAGACATAGAAGAGAGAGAGATACATAGTCTATAAAGTAGAAGTAAATATAGGAGTAGGTAATTAGTTTTATTGACTTTTATATTATATTTATTATTTTTGTTTATTCACTTTGCATTTATTATATTTATCTAAAGCCACATTATACATCAAAATAAATAGAATCCTGATTATAACTAATACGCTCATAGGAACATAATTACAAACACATCAATAAATGAATATATACAGGTATTCATATACGTGTACACCCATATATGCATACTTTGTATATACGATTAACACATAGAGGGAGAAAATAACATCATTATCCTACATATCTCATAACCAAATAAATGAGAATGACATCAAAGGTTATATAAAATAAGGAACTCAAATCGACCCAAAACCAAACCAAGAGATTGGGAAAATAATCAAAACTATAGGGTTTTCCCGTGTGTGAACTATGGACCATCTCCGGACAACAACAACGATCGAGGATTTTGAGGGATCACTTAGACCTATGAAGCCAGGTGGAGACAATGCCTAGTACTTGCAAGTCTACATCATCGAGAAGAGATACATGTGCATAGATATATACAATAAGGCATTTACAAACAAATGACCAGGATCGATACATCGTGTGGACCTCAATTAAGTGAGTAACTATGACTTCATCTCGAGTCATGATAACATATCAATCACATATACATAAAGCATGAGGCATCACATATATATAATGGTTAGCTTCCAAATCCTTGGATATACAAGATAAATGATTTTCTAAATTTCATAAACATTAAACAATAATCATAACTGATTATTTCTAAATATCTGATAAGCATATCATAGATATAAATATAAATACATAGCTCTATTCATCATAATGTAAAATGTCCAAATCAAAAGTCCAAGTATAATCATTAGAGAGGGTGTTACAAACATCACCTTGACTGTTAAAATACCTACTTGTAATATTTTTTAATTACAATAGACCATGTCTAATTAAAACACTATAAAATCTATATGAGGATATTCTTGACTTTGATATCTACAAAAATTTTATTTTTAAATATCATTAAAAAGACTAGGAGTTATCAAAATGTCACTTTTCTAAAATAATTTGATTTCTATGGTAATTCGACTGAAAGTGGTATAAAACATGCATTTAATAGACATTTCGAATAGGAAAAGCTAAATCACTTATCTAACTTAGCTAGAATGAATCTATCTAGACCATATGTTTGACCAAAATTAATTTTTAGTTAGAAATACTAAAATTTAGTTGTCCTGGTAAGTTAGCCTAAAAGGTGACAAATTGTTTTTTTTTGACCCATAGATCACTTAGATTGCAAAAAGCTTCAGATCATTTATGAAAAGAAAAAATAGATGATACATCATGAGAGAAAAAATTATAACAAAACAAGTAATTGAGTTGTTACAAGATTTCAAAAGACAACTTCTAAGGAGAGTGCAGGGCCTTTGTAACAACTTCAAACCTGATCTGCTCTTGACAAGTGGTGTCTTCATCTTCACTACTCTCATGCACAACTTTTTTTATAAACAGTCATCTGCTTCAAGGTGCTAGATAACTACCACCTATTGAAACAATAGTGGTGTTTTTATTTTCCCTTGCTACATCTGAGATATACTTTCCTTTCCATGCTTTGAAAAATTCATCATTAGGCCAAAGAAATCTAACAATATCAACCTTTCGTTTGTTCAAAATATCCCATTTTATCGTTAGCTTTTCAACTTTCTTTCCCAAAAATCCAAAATGGGACTTTTCATTTTCAATTGATTCTAAAGTTTGAACAAATTGGATGGTACTCTCAAGATTTATAATATTGTTTATCCTCATGGATATTTCACTATCCACCACTCTAATCCATCTCCTCCTACCCTTCAATTTACAAACTATTTTGAAAATACTAGGAAATGTATCAAAAAAAACCTTGGAATATTCCTTCTTGAGTGGCATTGCTTTCATTTCAATGTTATCTCTTTTTTCTGCAAATTCTAACAAGCTTTTATTAAAGTTGTGAGTATACCTAATTGTAACATCAACATTCTCCTTGAATATAGATAATGAATAAATGAATTTTAAATCATCTTGCCTCACAATCCACGTATCCAAAATTGGCTCTAATGTAGCCTTCTTCTCCTTAAAATAATTAAAAATGCTATCTAATCTTTCTCTGCTCAAATAAACCATTTCCTCATACTTCTTGACCAAATCCAATTTGCCTCTCCTAAATTTTTCCATTTCATCTTTAAACTTATCCCTTTCCTCTTTTAATATTTTTCTTCCCTCTTCTAATTTCTCTTTCTCCCATTTTGGATCTTCTTTCATCTGAGAACTAGGAGGCAAAGGGGAAGGAGGAAATTCAATAATCAAACTAGATGATGAGATTTTGGCATAAGAATAAGAAATTAACTTTTGAGAAGGCTCTCCAATTTCTTGTTGTCCTTTCAATTATCTTCTTAGGTATGTAATTATCTCATCCTTCTCACAGATCTCCTTCTTCATCTCACCATATTCTTTGAGGATTGTGTCTAACTTGATCATGAGCTCTTCCTTCTCTACCACCTTCATACTAAACTTAGGAGACTCTAGAATCATACCAGATACCTCCACACCTGAGGTCTCACCAACTCTTCTCATGATTATGCTACTAGAATAATCAAACTTGGAAACTTCATTCCTATTTCTATTTTCATCTCTTTTCTAAGAATACATAACTAAAGTTGCACGATCTTCACTAAAAATAACCCCCTTTAAATTACTTCTTCAACTACTTCTTTGGTCACATCCATAGGATTTATCTGCTTCCTAAAAACATAAAAAAAATAGCATCTATAATATCCCATTATGGAAGAATGAGAACCCCTGCATTTTTAATCATTTCTCTTCCCTCCTCTAGATTAATTGCTTCAAATCTCTTCAACATTTCTTCCTTAACTTCACCCTCAGTAATATTAGGACCTTTATCTAGCTTCTTTTCATGTCTCTTCTCACATGTTTCCTTAAATTCAATAATGTATGTTCTCTAGAGAAATTTCACAAAGGCCCTATCTTTTACAAAACTGCGATCTGCCAAGAAATCTTCACAATCCTACTTGGTGATAGGATCCAACTCTTTGCTATAAAATTCCTCAATGATCAAGTCCATTTCAACTCCTTCGGGTTCTTCTGGCACTCCCTTTTGGAATTCTTGATATGTAACACATTTTTTTCCTAGGCTACCCATTTATAGAAATTATTCTATTACTACTTATCCATCACCAATGTGTAATGGACACTGAGAGCGAGAATACATACCTCCACTTTGTTGCGCTTCTTCTTCCAATCTCTTCCTTTTTGGGGAAGGATGAGAATCAGGATCAAGATCAATTGGCCTCTTTCCTTTTGAAGTGGAAGGCTCTTTATCATGTATATGTTCTTCAACCCATTTAGAGGATGAAGAAATACTTTCTTCTCCCTGACCCTTCTGATGTGTATCTCCTTTGGGCATTACCACACTATACCCTCATCTCTTATATAATATATATTCACCTAGAGGAACAAGTCTTATAAATGTTGGTTTGCTTAGGACAAGCTTATATTTCTCTGGATCTAATTTTATGATAGCATCCTTATTTTGATTTAGGCTTGCATTATGCATTCAAAAAAGTTCATCAAAGAATCTATTTTCTTTAAAAAAGGCTTGAAATCCCTCAATAGATTATAATCCTTATCAAATTATTGCACAAAATCCAAAGTCTTCTTGTATAGAAGTCATTTCTCTTTCTTGACTTCTTGTTCTTGAAAATTAAATTCATTCCTAATAATGACCTCTAGAAAATGAAACAAGTGATCAATAATAGTGCATCTGGTCCTCCTTTTGAACATATCACCAAGAATCCTTTTGGGGTCAGCACACCTTCAACCTAATGTGGCTAATCTATAAGGTTCAAATACCTTATCTATATGCAATCATCTTCCTTTTGTAATAACAAATTGATGTGCAATGGTAATAGTGGGAAAGATGGATCCTTTGTTCTTCCCTGATAATGCAACATCTTGCAAACCACTGATCTACCTAATGATTTATGCAATGCCAACTTTCAGTGGAATCTAATAAGGGAGTGAATAAGGGGTCCATCTAAAACCATTAACTCTAAAAAATAGTAGATATAGGGTGCAAAATGATGTCCCCCCGATTGTGCACTATCCTAATGTTTTTGGCATATTTCTTTGGACTTATAAATTCCAACAAATCTTTTGAAATCCTTGGATTATCTAGAAATAAAAGGGCCCTGAGTCTAGATCCAAACCATCTATCAAATGTTACAAAGCTGGAAAACACCATAGTTGTACTAGCATATCCTCACCATTTTTAACTTTCAACAAATTCATTTCCTTCGCAAAATAATCTAAGGCTTTATAAAGGAATGTATCCATTAATATTGAAAACCACCCAAATGGCCTGTCCACCCTGGACTTTTGAATACCAATCAAACTGTTGTGAATTAAATCAACCACAAAAGGTACAAAATCAAAAGTGACTACAAGAAAAGTATGAAGAACCTGTGCCATCATGAACATGTATTGAATGGGCATCTCTGCTTCTGTATATTCCCCAAATATCTGATACAAAGTCCAATATAAACCATTTTCCTTTATATTAACATTATCCAATTTAATGGGTTCTAGTGTATTAGGCCCCACTATTGTGAACCTCCTGATTTTGTGAAAAAATTCCCTCAATGGTCCACTCTTAAGATAATTTGTTTTTTCTTTGTAAACCTCCCTAAGGGATTCAAAATCAATCTTTTTCAAATGATTATAGAGCTCACTCAACTAGTACACCTCTTGAATTTAATTTGCAGTAATGCTTACTAAAGGGTTCACATTTTCATCCCTCAAAACTCTAGCAATTGGGTCATAATTCTTTGCAACCTAGAGAAATATATCAGGTTCCATGAATACATTGGGGACTACCAACTTCCCTACATCAAACTTCCATACATTGTTACTAGGACTAAATTCATTTCTTTGACTAAATCCTACTTTACACAAAATTAGGCTAGATACGTCAATTTTCACATCCCTCATCCAATTTCCTTTATCGCACAAGCCATCATCTATTTTCAAATGAGGGTTTTGGGGCACAAGCTCCTTTATCTTCAAAGAATCATTGGTAGACCTATCTAATTATTTAATAAAATCATCACAAACTCCCTTTTCCTAATAATCTACCTTTCCCTTAAAATCTCTACTCGCAACCATCTCACAAACTTAAGGTTTCATCACAAAACTACTAAATTCAAAAATTCCTCACTTTCCTCAAACCCTAACAATTCCAGCACTCAATTTGCATAACTTAGAAGTAAACCAGATGGAGACTAAATTACCCTCTCATTTGATGATATAAAAACATCAGACACTTTGACCCTCAGCTCCGCTTAATCTCTCAGAGTCTCATTGCGTTTGAATCTCAAAAGGAGTTCTTTATGATATAAACTATGTCATCATTATGAATTAATTCTTCACAGCATTGTCACATGCTCTACAATTACTTCATCAAATTTCAAAAAATGCAACTCAACAGGTAAAATAAAGAATTTTGTATCTTAAAATGAACTTCAAAACAAAGTTGTTGATCTTAACCATCTCACCATATCATGCAGTCTAAAGTCAAAGGACCAATGACCTCCACATCACTCCAATAGCTAGAAAATTGATTGCCTCTGTATGAGTTTTCCTTTTTTCTTTGTGCTTTTATTTAGAGCCTTATCAAATTGTTCCCTTGATTCAATCACCATGTCCTTGAGAGATTCATATATTATAATCTGTTTCCTATTGGACTCTTCCAAACTTACCGTGATCTCAAGCGAGGGGGGACTCTAAACTACATATGCTTCTTAGGATTTTTTTTGTGTTATTGATTTCTCTCTAATTCTTTCCAAGGCAATTTGTTGTGTGTTTTTCTTATTACTTATGTCTTGCCTTTTAGATCTCTCTAAAATATTTTTGAAATTGATATATTCTAGCGGATAATCGGCTTTAAAACTACTATCCACATTTTTCACACTTTTAGCAGGAGTGATTTTAAGATCGTCCTAAAAAAGGGGGTTTGAAAGTGACACAAATTTTTTCATGTTATTATAAAACTCAATATTACCTGAATTACCTCTATGAATGTTCTTTTCATTATGGCTAACAACTTCTTCATCAGGGAGACTATTTGAATTATTACCAGGTGTACCATCCTCATTTGTGTTAACTATATCCCTACTACTATCATTATCATTGACAACAACCTCAAAATTTCTCTGGATATTTTTCAGCGAAGGGCATTCGTTCCTAGTATGTCCATTAAGTTTGCAATGAAAGAAAGCACTTAGATCATCAAGGGGAGAAATCTCCTACTCAAAGAGTCTACCTTCAAGTTTGAAAGAAATTACCTTAGGGAAGTCAAATTCAGTGTGCAAAGCTACAATAGCCCTAGCATTAAGATGTGGGAGAGTGACTCTAGAGTCTTCCACTTTGCAGGACCCGCCCCAAGGGTTTAAAAATCTGAGGGAATTCTGGTTGAACATTATAAATTTCAATCCATTATAGAGAAGACCTCAAAACAAAATTATCCAATCTACCATTAGGATACCACGAAAAATCCCTAAACAGGAATTGACCTATATTCCAAAACCCCCTTTTGAAGACTCTTTCCTACATAGAATTATTCTTTATAAAAATCACAAACAATCCTCTTTGAATCATTCTACTATAGTTAACATAAATTCTAAGTTTCTTTCCCCAAACATTATTAAACCAGTCCACGAGAAATTTCCTTGTAGGTAAAAATTAATCATCGATGCAAACAAAAAAAAATTGCAACATATTTTAGTTGATTTTGTTCAGTTTTTATTTCTCTTACGATGTCTTCATTCAGAGTCATAGAGAGGGTTTTTCATCCAATTCGAAGGAGCTTACCTTTCTCTCCTCTTCTAGGGTTTGAATCCTAGATAAAAGTACCATCTCCCATTCTATATCCATCATCTCTAGAATTTATTCCACCAGCGGGTGGGATGGTAACTTTGATACAAAATCTTCCATTAAAGCACATAGATTTAGGGCAGTTAGAGACTGAATTATCTGCCACAATATCCTTAAATGAGGGCTTGCATTTTTATTGCCCTGGGACTTGTTTATCATCCTCAACGCAATTTGAATTATTATAAATTCTCTTTCCACCTTCATCATCTTGACGAACACCATTCACACACTCCATATAGCGAAGAAATCACTTAAACAATCTTAACAGATCTGCCCGAGATAGCAACAGTGGGAGAATGTACGCACACATGAGCAAACATAAATGCACGAAGAGGCAAGTAATCACAAAACAAAAAAGAATAAAATGAAAGGACAAAAAGGAATATGCTACCCATAATTCACCCAGGACAACCATGCATACTCTAGAAGTGCAGGCAAGGAACGCCACTTGCCCAAACTTCCAGAGCCAAAATTACTAATTTTTTTCAATAATTTTCATTATATTTCTTAAATATTCATTTGTTTAAAATTTTTATAATCATGCATGAATTATAAATAAACTGTTATAAAAAGAAAAAATAAAGTGTTATAAAATAGTCAATAGAATTGATCAATGTAACAAATGAGAACAAGAAAAATAGATCTTGTACCTCCGAGTTTGTGTGTATCCCTTTTTGTTCTACAAGATCATATAGGGTATTGGAGTTCTACATTTTCTAGTATCCCAAATTTTGAGCAATATCTTTTAGGACCTGTCTCATTATGTCAAGAATACCATTAATGACATCCTGCCACCCTACATTTAACACTGTTTACGATAGGTATGACAATACTTGAATCTAAACTAAGATACAGATATCCTAGACTTCACCTTTCCATTTTGACAAGGCACCACCTTTCGTAGACAAAGTACAAGTTCTTGACAGTTGACAAAGCACAATGTATGGAGTGCACACCATCCTTCTCCTCAAGATCCATACTTTTGTGTGAGATATGATCTCTTTCTTGAATTCTACGATGGGAGACTTGATCACTATTAATGTAAACTCTTGATCCATTGTTATGGTCTATAAATTGATAATTTGAAAAAATGGTATATGTAGATATATCTAATTACTAGTTAAATATATTTTATTTTAGTATACTATAACATAAATAAAATATAAATAAATATTGATTACTATATTTAATAATGGTTGTGAAACTATGTGAACAACTAAATAAAACTAATCTTTAATAGCTTGTCTGAACAATTGAATGCAAGTTTCGTGAAAAACTGTGTATGTAAATATATCATATATCTTTAATAGCTTGTATCAACAATTGAATGCAAGTTTTGCGAAAAACTGTGTATGCAAATATATCATATATCATACACAGTTATTCTTTTGCAAAACTCACATCCAGTTAATGTTTAATAGAAAAAGTAAACAAAAGAAACCATATCCATTCATATAGGAAATCATTACATAAGAAGGTGCAGAGTACAGCACTTATGTATAACGGTGACTAAAAAAGCATATCGATTCATATCGTGCATAGTGCAGCACTTATTTATAACGGTCATCATAGAAAGAAACACCGTTTACTTAACAAGCTTATTGTGAGAGAACATCTTAAACGATGGAGTTCGAGTTCATGGATTTGCTTGTGTCCGAATCTGGGCAGACGATGTCACAAGCTATGGGGGCCAAACTTATGCCATGCATTGCGTGTATATGTGGCACGCTAAAAACGACGGGTACACTTGGACAAGAACAGACGTCCACCAAGACATTCGCATAATACGTTTCTCCTGGGGTCATACTCTACAGTAAAAGAAGATGAAAATGGTGAATAACAAAGGAGAAAGAGAGAATGCTGTTACTGGTGAATAATAGAAAACAAACTAACATACCACTTCGAGCACCCAATAGTTGGTACTGAGTCTTTTCATCTGCAGAGCATCAAAAGGGTCCCCATCGCCCAATACTGTATCGTTTCCCACAACCTTATACACTCCAGATCCCAGCTTATGGTAAAGTTCAAACTGTACCGTCACTGGGCTTTCCGCAGCGCAGGACACTGTAAGCACACCGATAAGCAGGAGCATGAAGGCGAAGCTTTTCACTGATGCAGCCATCACTCTTTCTCTTTCTCTGCTCAAAGCAATCAGAAAAACAAAATATTGATGTGGAAATATTGAGGGGTGGACGGGGTTTATATAGAACAACGTTGGATGAAAGAGCCAAAGCTCAATTACAAACAGTCGGAAATCAGGGGCTACTCTTTCCATTATTTTCCTTTCCTGTCACGTGGTACATCTGGCTCCAGTCCTTTTATTATGTGGATATCTCGATTTCAGAGTCTTTTCCGTTTTGCCTTTTTATTTTTAAATATATTATAATCTTTTTAACTAGGCAACATGGCCATTGCTTCGTCCAATGAGCGTCAACTAGATGAAATATATACATATTAGCAATTGCCATATAATTATATAATATATAATATATTATTTATTGTCTTAAATTCTGCAAAATTTTATTAAGTATCAATGAATTTTTGTTATTGTATTTGACTAAAATACTAGGCAGCTGGAAATAAATAATTTATCTTTTGTAAATTTGATATTTAATATTTTTTCAAAGTAGTATCTCAATTTTGAGATATTTGCACTCCAACATCATGTAAATAGACCCCTATTATTCTTAAATTAATATTTTTTTTAACTTTAGGATATTGCCCATGTATTCTCACACTACAAAAATAGTGCAATCTGAAATTTCATGGGAATTCAAAATGTGCAATATTTTATAAAATATTAATGAAATTGACTTTAAAAATATAGACATAAAGTATAAAAATCTCTAATTTTTTGCTTTAGCAGGCTCTTTCTTTTGAGTCATTTGTAGCCCAACAGCATGTAAAGAGAGCCCCATTACAATTAGACCAAACATTTTTAAGATTCTGATATGTGGACATCTATTCTCATAATACAAGAATAGTGCAATTAGAAATCTCATGGAAAATATGATGGTTAAGAAAAATTTATTGTTGAAATATTAAAATAATTTAAAAAATTTATTATCATAATTTGAAAAAAAATTGTAATACCTTTCCAACATTAACTTGGTGAGGGACTATTTTGGTAAGTAAACATTTCATATTTGTTTGTTGAGACTATGTTGAACCAATGATAGCCCAAAACATAACCTACTTGAATTGTATGAATTAGAATTTAGTTGGTCATTCTTAATTTCTCTAGATAAATAGATCATAAATGTATGTGTATGTTTACATACATATATAGATACACATGTGTACATACACCCGCGCATGCCCACACACACACATACTTTGGACATGTATGAATTATTATATGTTAATATATTTATACTTATATTATTCAAATGTATAAGTAGACATATGCTCTGAATGTATGTTACATTCGTGCTAACTATATATGTAGATTAAGTGGACTTTCTAGACTAATTATCTTAGGCCCAACTATTTTATAGTCTCAACTATGGTGTAACTACCCAAAGAGAGTACTAGTCGCCGCTACATTGTAATAAGTTGCTTGTATTTTGTGAGTTGTCTAATTAGTATTGCTAGCACCATTTTGTATTTAGTATAGTGGATGTTCATACAACTTGTAAAAATAAAATGAAACCAATTGTCAATAGATACAATATCAATATAGGTATGATAATTTAAACTTTGTCATTAAAAGTAACTTGACTATAGGAAATCATGAAATTCAAGGAAGTTCCTCTATAATATCCTTTTATTAAAATGATTTGTGTCTACAAGTGAACTTCTACTTAAGGATGGTTCTCTCATTTCTAATTGAACTTAATAATATTTTCATAATTATAAATATCAATCATTATAAAGGAAATATACTTTTCTCAAAATAACGTTAATGGTTAATTAAAGTTATAAACCTATGCTCAATCAACATATTCCAAAGTAATGTATTATAAAATTATATTAGGACTTAGCTAATAGTTTCTTTTACATGTACAATCATCAAGTATGATAGGATTTAGTTGTTAAGGATTAAAAGGTGTGACTAATAATTGAAAGATAGTTATCATGAAGTGTGATGCAATTAGAGAGGTTATGGAATGGTTATACAAGAAGATGAAATAAATTATCACATCATTTCACGATTGCATCCCTTTTAGGCATATTAGAGAAGAATAAAGAATGTAATTTATTTTTGATGGGGAGGGCGGGAGGGGGGGGGTCATGTTGGATATTGCTAATGCATTAGGGATATTTTTGATATATTTAATATATTTAATCACTATATTGAGTGATGCTAGAATTGTTGTTATTGTCATTCATGTTTTGTAACGGATGTCAACATATATTTATGTGAAGAGAATAGGCTGGTTATTACAGTGTACAAACACTGTACAGATGTTTCATCACGTGTGAAGTCATTTGCGTATACTGGAAGGTTTTTTTAATCTTATATCGAAGATTGCATGATGCAATATTGGAGATTGGCTGAGTTACAGAAGATTTGGTGAAGACTGGTTACTGGACAGTGACAGTGAAAGTTGACAGAGTAAGTCTCTGAGTTTTGGAAATATCTTACAAGAGATGAAGATTCAATATATGCAAGATTAAGGGATGATAGAAAGAGTACTAAAAAATGTTCGATGGTCTACACAAGGTATGGAAAGCAAGGTGACATCATATGTGGCGTGTGTTCTGAAGAAGACCTATTTGGAAGCTGACTTCAAAGATGTAGTGTGTATTATGGATGGAGAACTTGAATTAAGGATGTCAATCCTTAATTGTTGTAATATATTTATTGTATACTTATTTTAGATACCATGTGTATCTTAGCAAGGTGTTATATAATTATTTGTATATTAGGAAATCCTAATTGGCCGACCTTATCATGTAGAATGTAATCAGGTATATAAGTCAGATATTTTCATTATTAAAGATATGGAGAGAATGTATGTGATGTAAAAGAGATTGTGGAAGTTGTGAGCTTGTGTCCTTTGGATGTACAGTAGAGACCAATTGTGTACCTCATTGGAACTAATCAAGCAAGGACAATTGCTATCGGACAGTTCAAAAGATTATGTATTTATTCATATACACTTGTGTTGCAAACAATGAGTTCTGAAGATGGATATAACCTTCTTTGTGCAGTGAGCTTGGGTAGTGAGCTCCCCACTTTTCTTGACTCCTAATAGGGTTTGTCCTCTAACAAGGATTGTGTACTATAATGTTTTAATCAACTCCTAATAGTTCTAGATCTTCTAACAAGGATACTATACTCTCAATACATCATTAGTGGGTGTTAATTCCCACTAGGGTTTTACCTTTAAAAGGGTTTCCTTGACAAAAAAATATTGTGTTATTGTGTTGGAATTTCATTGTGTTCATTTAATTTGATGTTGCTTCTATTCAAAGTTTAAAGTTTAATAATCTGGCATACAACTGATTCATCCCCCCTCTCAGTTGTATTGGTAGATTGTTATTCCTAATAATTGGTATCAAAGCTACTAGCCCTTACAGAGAAAGTTTAACAGCTTGAGGTGATCTTGGAGATGGGGTTCTATAGGAATGATAGTCCAAAATTTGATCCTAAAAACTTTGACAGTTGGAAGAACAATATGCAAACTCATTTTTCTATGTTTGGGTATCGACTACTAGATGATTACAAAGAATCATGTGGTGATGAAAGCTGAAGATGAATTGGAAAAAGCTACTAATGATGAGAAGAAGATATTTTCATATAACATGGTCACAAGGGAAGCACTGATCAGTGCACTTTCTGAAGGAGAATTTACTGAGGTGAAAGATCTGGATTCTCCACACAAGATTTGGAGAAGATTAGAAACATTATATGGAGACAAGTTTACCATGTGAGAAAAGTTACAGAACTAGAAAACTAGGATGGAAAAGCTAGAAATGAAGGATGATGGAAGTGTTACAGCTTATGTACAAAGAGTTACAGAGGTTGTGATTGGAATTAGAAATTATGGAGGCACTTTTGAAGCTTGAAAGAAGTTATTTCAAAGATTCTTAGATCATTGACACCTATTTACAAGACAAAAATTTAAGCTATACAAGAGATTATACCTCTAACTCCAAAATTTAGTAGATAAATGTTGATTGTAAAGATAACCACCTTTGAGGCTATAGAAATGAGAGATTTTGTACCTAAAGTTGAGACTGCATTTAAAGCATCTACACATAAGAAGATAATGTTTGCACTTCCGAGCACCAGCAGTGAGAAAATACAAGAAGAACTCAGTGAAGATGCTGAAGAATGGGAACAAATACAAGTAGAGGAAAGAAAGCTATATGAGTTTATTGCACTAATCGCTAGAAGAGAAAAGAGAGATAAGGGTAAATTTGAAGGAAAGTTACCTTTGAAATGTTTTCCATGCAATAAGATAGGTCACTTTACATCTAGATGTCCTTCAAGAGTTCCTAACAACAAAACTAAGTTTTTCAAGTCTAAGTATTCAAAGGATAAGGTATGTTATTATGCTAGTGAAGGTATTTTTGATGATGATGATTTGGATTATGAGGAGATTGGATTTGTTGCTATTAAAGATTAAAAAAATATGTACATGAGGAAAAAGCTTTAGTATCACATGTTGATAATAAATCTGAATGAATTATAGATAGTGGTTTCTCACATTATATGACTGGAGACAAAAACAAGTCTGTGAAATTAGTGAAGTATGATGGTGGTGTTGTAAGATTCAGAGGCAATGTTCCTAAATCTATCATAGGAGTAGGATCTATTACTTTAGATGGAAAGACTAATATTGACAATGGATTGGTTGTTGATGGACTTAAGCATAACTTGTTGAGTGTTGGACAGCTGATGGATAAGGGATTTTAATTAAATTTCTTTGATGGAAATGTTTTATCAGGGGCAAGACAAGAAACTTGATTGCAATTGGTACTAAATCTAGAGATAATGTATTGGAGTTAAAAACATCTCGAGCTTCTTGTTTTGTTGCAAAGGTAGACGATAGTTGGTTATGGCACATAAGGTTTTGACATGTTAATTTTGATAATATTGTGAAGGCAAGTTTGACTAATGCAGTAAGAGATCTACCAAAGATTGTGAAACTATCTAACACCGTATGCAAAGAATGTGTTATGAGAAAATAGACTAGAACCAGTTATAAAATTAAAGCATATACATCTAAAGGAAACTTGGATTTCATACATATAGATCTAAGTGTACCTACAAGGACAAGATCATACTATGGTGAAAGGTATTTAATAACTTTTTTTTATGACTTTTCTAGAATGATGTGGGTCACTTACTTGAAAGAGAAATTAGAAGCATTTCATAAATTCAAGATATTCAAAATAAAAGTAGAAAATGAATTAGGCTTAAAGATAAAATGTTTGAGGTCAGATAGAGGTAGATAGTTTACATTAGATCTATTCAATTCATATTGTGAAGAGCATGTAATAGAAAGAAAAATATATGCTCCTAGGACTCCACAGTAGAAGGGGATAACAAAGCAAAGGAATATAACAATATTGGATGCTAGTAGAATAATGCTGATTTAAGGAAATATATCTCATGTGCATTGGAGAGAAGTTATTGGGACAATAGTGTACACATTGAATAGAATTCAAATCAGAGAAGGTATAAGTAAGACTCCCTATGAATTATAGTTTGATCATACTCCTACTAAGATTCCTAAGACTCTGAGGTATGTAAAGAATAATCATCACGTAAATCAAATTATTGGTAATAAAAATAAATGTATAATTACTAGATCAAAGGCTAGAGAAGAAATTTGTTTGATTTCTCAAGTTGAACCAAAGACTATAGGTGAAGCTTGTAGAGATGAATCTTGGATAGGTGTTATGAAGGAAGAGTTAGATCAAATAGAGAAAAATAACACTTTGTAATTGGTTCCTAGACCTAAAGAAAAAAATGTTATAGGAACTAAGTGGGATTTTTAGAAACAAAATGAATGAAGAAAGAGTTGTTGTAAGAAATAAAGCAAGATTGGTATGTAAAAGTTATTCACAACAAGAATGCATAGATTTTGAAGAGACATTTTCTCCCATTTCTAGGATAGAAGCTATGAGATTATTCTTGGCTTATGTTGCACATAAAGAAATCAAGGTATAGCAAATGGATGTGAAATCTGCATTCTTGAATGGGGATCTTGAAGAAGAAGTGTATATAGAACAACCTGATGGATTTCCTCTATGCGAAGATGAAGACATGGTGTACAAGTTGAAGAGGCACTATATGGACTAAAGCAAGCTCCAAGGGATTGGTATGTAAGGATATAAAAATAGTTACTTGGGATTGGATTCAAAAAAGGTAATGCTGACAATAATCTGTGTTTAAGAACTAATGAAGATGGAGTTTTGATAATAGAAGTTGTTGTTGATGATATTAGGTTTGGAGACAATGATGAACCATGTGAGAATTTTTATAAAGAAATGGAAAATCAATTTGAGATGTCCATGATAGGAGAAATGAAATTCTTTCTTGGATTGCAAATAAATCAGAGAAAGAATGACATTTTTAATTCTCAGACTAAGTATCTTAAAGAAATGTTGAATTTTTTTGAAATGGAAGACTATAAACAAGTTGGTACACCAATGGTGACTGAAAATAAGATGACAAATGATGATGAGAGAAAGTGTGTTTTTTAGACTAAATACAGATCAATGGTTGGTGGATTACAAAATCTGACTCATACAAGACTAGATATCACTAATGCTATTGGAATCGTGGATAGATATCATGAAGAACCTAAAGAGACACACCTAGTTACTGTGGAAAGGATACTCAGATATCTGAAAGGAACAATGAAATGTAGCTTATGGTATGCTAGAAATGATGACTCTGAACTTTACGCTTATACTGATGTTGATTGGGTAGATAATATTGATGACAAGAAGAGTACTAGTGGAGGTGCATTTTTCCTTGGGAAAAATTTGGTGTCATGGCTAAGTAGAAACAAGATTGTATAACTCAATCTATTACAGAATCAGAGTATGTTGTTGCTGCTATTAACTACAATCAAATTGTTTGGATAAAACAAATGCTGAAAGATATTGGAATAACTTTTGATGAACCAGTAGTTATCCATTGTGATAATATGAGTACATTAAACATGTCAGAGAATCTTGTGATGCACTCTAAAACTAATAATATCTCCATTAAGTATCACTTCTTGAGAGATAAGGTAGAAGAGAAGGAAATAAAGTTGGATACATTATCATAAAGGAACATATAGCATACATCTTTACAAAGCCATTGCCAAAAGATACCTTTGAATATCTAAGAGGTATTCTTGAGGTGCAGGCCCCACCTAGTAAGAATTAATTGATGTAGGGATGCATCAGTGTAGAGGTTTTCAGAGCCTTATCATATTTTAGACTTGATGTAGGAATGTACTCCTCAGGGGGAGTGATTGTGGAATATAGTTGATGACTTATGGCACCCGTTTCTATTATTGTCAAAGGGGGAAAGAGACTATACTTGAAAATCCTATAGGAAAGAGACTATGTGGTAAAAGTACTGAGAGAATACTGTTTGGGTTGATGGATTTTCTCATATGTTTCCATCAATGCCAAAAGGGGAGATTTTTGGATATTTCTAATGACTTGGGGAGATTTTTGATACATTTAATATGTTTAATCACTACATTGAGTGATGCTAGAATTGTTGTTGTTGTCATTCATGTTTTGTCACTGATGTTAACATATATTTTTTGTGAAGAGAATATGTTGGTTATTACAGTGTACAGATACTATACAGATATTTCAGAATGTGCAAATTTAGTTGTATATATTGGAAGGTGTTTTTATTTTATATATAAGATTTCATAATGGAATATTGCATATTGCTTGACTTACAAAAGATTCGGTGAAGACTGGTTACTGGACAATGATAGTGAAACTTGATAGAGTAAGTCTCTGAGTTTCAGAAATATCTTACAAGAGATGAAGATTCAGTATATGCAAGCTTAAGGGATGATAGAAAGGGTGCTTTAGAATGTTCGATGGTCTGTACAAGGCATGGAAAGTAGGGTAATGTTAGCCGTGGTGTGTGCTCGCAAGAACACCTATTTGGAATCCAACTTCAAAGATGTAGTGTGTATTATGGATGACGAACTAGAATTAAGGATATTGGTCCTTAATTATTGTAATATATTTATTGTATACTTGTTTTAGATATTGTGTGTATTTTAGCAAGGGGGTATATAATTTATTGTATATTAGGAAAGCCTGATTGGCCGACCTGATCATGTAGAATGTAATAGGGTATATATGTAAGATATTTTCTTTTTAAAAGATATAGAGAGAATGTATGTGATGTAAAAGAGAATGTGGAAGCTTCGAGCTTATGTCTACTGGATGTAGAGCAGAGACCATTTTTGTACCTCATTGGAATTGATTAGGAAAAGATAGTTTCTATCAGATAGTTTAAAATATTGTGTATTTCCTCATATACACTTGTGTTGTGAATAGTGAGTTCTGAAGGTGGATATAACCTTCTTTGGGAAGTGAGCCTAGGCAACGAGCCCCCTATCTTTTCTTGACTCCTAACACAGTCTATCCTCTAACAAGGACTGTGTACTCTAATAATTTAATCAGCTCCTAACATGGCTAGATATTCTAACAAGGATACTATACTCTCACTACATCATTGGTGGGTGTTAATTCTCATTAGGGTTTTACCTTTAATAGGGTTTCCTCTACAAAAAATATTGTGTTATTTTGTTGGCATTTCATTGTGTTCATTGAATTTGATATTGTTGCTATTCAATGTTTAAACTTTAATAATATGGCATACAATTGATTCACCCTACCCTCTTAGTTGTATTGGTGGATTGTTATTCCTAACAGGTCACTCAATATTACTCTCACTACAAACAACTAAGTACTATTAACAAATTCTCATATTCTTAACAAAAAAGGGAATAATGACAGAAGCAATCAATGACATGCAATTGGTGTTACAGAGTGAAATGCAAGAATAATATAAAGTGTACATAAGAATCTCTGCAATGTAGAATATTAAATAGCATAGTACGGATATAAAATAATCTGATCTTATGTTGTGAAGCATTGTATCAGCACGAGAGAGAAACACCATTTTATAGTGTTAAAAATAATTATATAGGAGGTATTAGAAAAATAACATGGGAGTGAAAAAGAGAAGGAAACTCATACACATTAATTAGAAAAGGCACAAACTCTATGGCTCAACCAAGATAGGGAGTCCATTTTCAAAGAAAGGGAGGAGAAGATTGGGGAACTCCTCATTCAGTTTCAATCCTTTATTTAGGTCTACAAATGAGTTGATGTATTTTACCATTATCTTCAAAAACATCATCTTTTCTTTGAAACACTTAGATATGTCCATGTATTGACAATGACAATGATTATATTTGGTGAGAATATCTTTCTTTATCTCTTCTATAATTTATGAATTTTACATACTCGT